>JAUTBX010129936.1:0-10038 GCA_032361465.1 Lepetodrilus tevnianus | reverse complement strand
ATTCTGTGTAATACTACCACAAAGATGTAAACCCACTATTTTATGCATTTTTCCCAGTATTGAAGATGTTCACATATGCAAATCCCCCATGCACTATTCAGGGGCTATTTAATTATGTCATTTTTAAAATGTTGCAGTTGCTTATTTAGGCATACTCACGTTAACAAAATATGCTATCTGATTTTTATTATTGCCAAATAGATTATAAACATAAAAATAAAGTAACATTTCAGTAGTTTTAAAGTTACAAGAATAAAAAGTAGGCTAATAAATTCTAGATAGTGAAATCATCTAACCGCTCCAAGGATGAAAAACTCACACAGCTACTTCTGAATGAGAACAGTGTGCAAGCTCCGTGCAAGGGCGACATTTATTCATGCACCTGTTTACGCGCAAATGTACGAAATCTATGAGAAGACAGCACCCCGTCTACAGATTCCTATTTCGAGCGTAATAACGAGTTCTGTTGCTGCTGCCGACAACAACACTAAACAGCTGAAAACTCACATTTTACAGATAAATACCTAGCGTCTGGTCACTGATCTTTCAGTTAACAGGTACTAGCTTTAAGCTTTTAGTAGTAGTGTAACACAGGGAATTGCCACAAATATGGGCTTACCTCTCTAACCAAATGGTTTACTGTTTACATTACGGAGATCAGAGAGGGTACCCACTATTCGTGGCATAATATATGTTTTACTGTCTATGGAAGTTCGTAAGTGTACATCATACCTATGATGTGGAAAACATGAGTACATAGGCTGCGAGTGTAGATGCAGTTTGTTGTATTTATGATAGTAACTACTAACCACACTATTTACACTGAAATCGTGTTTGATTGTTTTGTAAATGTTTATTATGGATCTAGTTATACTAAGCTAAGGCGTACATCTACCATATCTGAGTAGAAATGTTATCAAAAGAAAGTACTAGTTTCCAAATGTTGAACTATGCACATCTAGGACTTGAATCTATGTATCAGATTAACATACCATGCATACAGGATGTGTAACCGTTTTGCCCCATGTCCATGGCGCCCAAGTCATAATTAAGACTGTAGTAATTGAAACAGTAGTAGTACAATATAGTATTTTATCAGATTTATCGTTATGCACCAAAATCATACGATTGAAATGATGTGCATAATACTGGTATGTGATTAATTGGAGGCGAAATGTTACTCCATAAAAATGTACATATGTGGTCGAAATGAATGCAGTGCAGGGGGCGAAATGTCTGCCACCCAACATACATTTAGCTATAGCAAAATATGCAAGGAGGTTATATATAATATAATAATACTTATTGTTACTGTTCATTCATTCACTATGATACTATCTATTTCCCCAGGCATATCGCAGCGTGTTACTGGGATGTATCGCACCTCGGCTGGTCATGGCGGGTACAGGTCTTGACTTCCTCGGCCGTGCCACGAAGGGACTGACAATCTCCAAGGAAAACAATAGCAACGGCAATCCATCACGGATCAGTCAGACTGTACCCAGATATGCCGAGCTACTGCTGTTGGGGCTGTACGACATTTGGAAAGAGAGGCTTTTCTGCGACGTGACAATTAACGTTGGTGGACAGACTTTCGTGGCACATCGACATGTGCTGTCCGCAGCCAGTCCGTATTTCCAAGCCATGTTTTCCTCCGGCATGCAGGAACAAAACCAAAGGGAGATTACTCTGAAAGACACAGCACCTGACACATTCGAGTCAACGCTTAACTTTATATACACAGGTATTTTCATTTGTTACTGATTTCCAATTGCTAGACTTAGTGAAAGTTGCCTATCCTGGCATGCACATTTCTTGCTAAAATGTTAAGAATAAAAGTATTATGTATAAGTACAGTGCCATAATAACTACAAGGTACTGGTGTAAACTTGCTTTGGCAATTCAACTTACATGATCTATGCTTATGAAACTTGAATGAATGTATGCACTCTGGATAACTCAATGAACACTGGTAATATATGGGGCCTCTACATATATAATATTGTGGAAAAGTTAACTTCATGCAAAATGTCAACTGTGGTAATAATAAAATGATAAGAAAATATTGATAAAGTAAATTTTGCTCTCAGACATTATAAAACTGATCATGTTTCATTAATTCAGGGAAAATTGAAGTGACGTCGGAAAACTGTCAAGACCTCCTGACTCTAGCAGACATGTTGGGACTGATGGATGTCATGCAGTCCTGCAGTCAGTTCCTGAAAACACAGCTGCAGTCCGACAACTGCCTCGGTATGTCCGACTGTCTGGCAGTCCACCATCTAGGAACTCAACTGGCTTGGTTATTGCAAAACTTTTTGCGTTCAGTTTCACCTCACGGTTTTATTCACAAAAGCTCCATATAAAATTTGAGCTTGACTATGAAATCGTACTCAAACTGTTTTGTAATCTTGGGACCTGGCATGTCATGTACTGGTTTCTTTAATGCTTTTACCTAGATACCTTTAGCTATTTTATATATGCTATTATTTAATATTAGTTTATTCTATTGTTATTATTCTTAGTCTTTGATTCTACAAGTCATGATATTAGTGAAAGATTCTAGAAAGCGAATTTAAACCCAAATACAAAAATAATACAATAGTGATTATAATATTTTAAAAATTATTATTATTATATTATTTTTTAATGATAATTATATTATTACTGTATTATTATTATTTTAATTCTATTATTCTATTATTATTATTATTAGTTATTCTATTATTATTTTATGATTCTATTACCGTACTAGTATTTATTATTATTATTATTATTATTTAATATTATCCTATTACTACTACTACACTTTCCAGGCATCTACCTGTTTTCTGACATCCACCAGTGTCTAGACATCCTGAGTGAGGCGGAGGTGTACGTTCAGACTCACTTCATGCAGGTAACTCGAAGCGAGGAGTTCCTCAGTCTGCCCAAAGACACCCTAGTACACTTCCTGGCCAGCGAGAAGCTCCGCGTAGAACAGGAACTCCAGGTAGGTTATCTCCCCTTTCAATTCAGTTTTGTTCAATTAACCCTCTCCAAGCTGAAGGCAACTGGCCCTAAAACATGTAAAGACCAGTGCCTGTGCCAAATCCAGCAGGGAGAGGGTTAATAAATGCCTACATTGATGTAAGACAACACAATGATAACAAACTATTCAGTTATTATTTCTTGTATGTACCAATACGAGCAATGTTTTGTTCTGCATAAGTTGTAGTAGTGCAATGGTAGAACATTGGACTTTAGAGGGAAATACCCCACAGCATAAGTTGCGTGCATATGTACTAATTGTACTAGTTTGGATTTCCACCAGGTTTTATACTTGGAATTCACATAATGTCGTTATTCACTTGGAATATTATGCAGCAGATAGATCATGGATACCTCTCTCAGATACAGTATACTGATTCCAAACCGACCAGTCCTTCCTTGCTTTACCTCTTTTATGCCAAGCAGGGGAACAACAACTATCATCTTTTAATGTCTTTACCTTTCATTGTCATTTGAATAAATGTGAATATTTCGTCTGCCAAGGTCTTCGAGGCGGCCATGAAGTGGTTACTTCACGACCTCACTGGACGCAGGAGACACGTGTTCGACGTCATGGCGCCCGTCCGATTTCCCATCATCCCTCAGAAAGACCTTGACCTCTGCCTGGAGAAGTGCCAAGACATCAGCATCAAGGTCGCCGTCCAGAAACTGCTCCAGGACTTCAAGGCCGACCGCAAACTGTACAACGAACTGAAGTTATCCCAGACCAAGCCTCACATGCTACAGCCTCGACAGAGCGCCAGGAAAAACATCTACGTGGTGGGCGGCTACACCCGTGGGAAGGACCTACGCTGGAGCGACATCAGCACGCTGCATTCCGCCGAGCGGTACGACACGTTCCACAGTCGGTGGTTCGGACTGCCGTGCATGGACAATGCTCGCAGCGGACACGGTGTGACCGTCCTCAACCGACGTATCTACGTCATCGGCGGCGAGAGCGACTCGCTGATCACCGACACCGTCGAGTGCCTCGATCCCGCCACAAACTTGTGGTCCTCTCTGCCCAACATGAACTTCCCTCGATGCGGAATGGGCGTGTGTTCATTCCAGGACCGTCTGTTCGCGTTCGGCGGGTGGATCGGGTCGGAAATCGGGAACACTATCGAGAGGTTCGACTTTGAGAGCGAGATCTGGACAATTATTGGGAAAATGGGAGTGCCAAAATTCGCAATGGGACTGATAGAACATGAAGGTATGCATGTTAATTAATCCTCTCCCTGTCGCATTAGGCACAGCTCTTTTGGGCATCTCTGCTTGTTTCCAGTATTAAGAGGGTTAATAATGATACTTTCTTTGTCAGTTCCTACACAGACGACCACATTAGATGGGTTATTTATATAGTATGCTATTGAGCAGTTTTAACTGGAGCTAGGTGCTACGTAGGTGTGAGAAGGTTAATAATGGAAGAACGTATTGAAAATTTCAATATTCCCACCATGTAACCCATACATGATTATCGAACGCAGGCAGCAGTGTATCCTAAATTTCCTTAGGCCTTCATTTTACAAAATGGTTGTACTAGTAGGTTTACATAATTTCCTGCTATAATATTAGCATGGCGTATGCCATGATTTAGGACTGGACTACTGTACAACCCTTTTTCCAAGGTAAAGGAAACTTTAGTACAATTTGAGGCTCAATTCAAAGATTGCTTCATAGCTCATAAAAGTTTGAGCTGAGCATGAAATCATACTCGAAAAAAAGGTTTCGGAACTTATAGATCAGGGGCCATGTTCCTAAAGCTATTGTACATAATGACATTGTAAAGCCTTTGTGAGGACTATTTGATGATCCAGAAAGAGTCCACCTTTTCTCCACGAAAACGTACCTATGTCGATAAGTGTATGATTATATGATAGCTTCGGGAACATGGCGCCAGGTCGCCATGGTAATAATGGTTGTCACGGTTACAGGCCTGGTGTACGTGATCGGGGGACTGAGCGACATGGGCAGCACGGAACTGCGACACATGGAGAGCTACAACCCGGTAACCTGCGAGTGGAACAGGCTCGGGGACATGCATATCTCCCGCGGGTACGTAGGTGTGGCGGCCATTGACAACCACATATACGCTGTGGGAGGCTGGAACGAAAACCACGGGTCCCTGGCTTCTGTAGAGCGGTATTCCATTAACAAGGTAACACAGATTTTAACTGCTTTTTAGATTATTTAGATCTTGACTGGCTATGAAGACCAATTTTTACAAAACTTTTTTTCAACCCTAAAAATATGAATGATTTCAATTTTTTGTTTGGCCACACCACACATTTATTTATGTTTTCATATTTAAATTGTGGTTTCGTTTTTTTTTGTGGTGTAGGATCTATGGGAGGAAATGGCTCCGATGTCCGTGCGGCGTGCTGGGGCATCTGTGGCTGCTGTTAACGGCTACCTTTACACTATCGGCGGGCGTATGTACACGCTGGACCATTCGGCTCCCATGACCCTTGACCTGATGGAGCGATACGACCCCAGAACTAACTCATGGAGCACGCTCAGCAGTATGGCCATCAGTCGATGTGAGGCAGGCATCGCCGTGATTTGATTGGTCGGAATATTTCCACCACGGTCTTTCATGATAGATTGCAAGTTGTTTGTGTGTTCGGTCTCATCAACAGTTCGCTGCAAGGAAAATCGCACAAGACCACTTGTAAGGAAAATCTCACAAAACCACATAATATTTGAAGAACGAAGTGTAGTGGTAGACAAGGTTCCATGTTATGTACTGCATTATTTCAGGATTGATTGGTCAGCTTTTACTGGTGGGAGGATTAAACGTGTGTCTGTCTCCAAGGTATGTTAGCTGTGCAATTAACAAATTATTTCACAATGGCTGGTTTACACAATTTATCTTGGATAGATTTACATACGTGATATTGCTGAATGTGATATAGCGCTAAGCCATAAAGTGATGGAATTCTATCCATACCAAGTATCTGAGAATAATTCTATATGAAACATATTATTCTAATATAGTCACACACAATTCTCCACTTTCAAAGTTAAGAGAGGAAAATATTATTTATTTATTTTATTTATTCGTGAATGTCCAGTCCTCATCAATGCCTCAATACATTGTATGTGCTTAGCTTTGGGGTGGTGTTGTTATTTATGTATTATTAACAAGTATTATCTGTTATGTTAACAGGAATAAATCCTAAATCCATAATTGATTGATTCATTGATTTATTATTATGACAACTTTGCTAAAACTAATAACGTGTACTAAACAACACACAATGTAATTTTCATTAACAAATAACAATAATACAATACTATACAAAGATTTCAAGGAACAAAACACAAATACTTGCATTGATATGATGTTCCCAGAGAACGTTTTGTTTGCATTGCTTCTCGTGAAATAAAATTCTGATTGTCTACAGCACATTCCTGGCCAAGATTCTTTAAGAAGCATTCAAAGCGCACGTAAAATCAATAGTTAAATGAAGCGCACATAAAAGCATCATGCGCTTAGTAACTACACAGATCTCGCTGCTGTTTTGCGACCTGTCAATCACCCAGTTCGTGACAGTGCCCGTCAGCCAATTAGAACACAGCTATTCTTAGGTGGGCGTGTCTTAGATTTCCCATGATAGAAATGTCCGACAAATAGTATAGTAAGGCAATCGGTAAACGGGTAACAACTTTGGTACGAAAGTACATGCATATCAAGGTATGCAATGGCATATCAAGGTATGTGATGTTGTCAATGTATGTTAGGCACTTCGTCCAATGGCCGACTATAAACATCCGCACTCATGTACCCCTAAGTCCGGAACCGTGGAATATCGAAGGTCGCCATTTTCGTCTGCGTACAAAATGGAAACCGCCTTGAGTCTGACGGCGCCACAGCACGGGGTGATGGCTTCTCGTATCGTGGAGTTGGCGACGTCACTGTTCCACCGGACGCTCTGCAGTAATGACGTATGGTTGAAGTGACCCGTCAACATGCCTGAAAAACCATGAATAGGGGGATTATTAATCATCGACATATACCCTGTTCGTATGCACACGTTTGCGTGGCTGCAGTTCTGTATCTCAAAGATGGCCCGTTTGCTTTTGAATAGCTCGATATTCCACTACTCTATCCTTCCTTGCTGACCGTACATTACTTTTTATGTGGGTATGGTCAGGGGAAGAGTAGAGGAATCTCAAGCCAGCTTTCGCATAGGTGTTCACATTTACATATTTGTAATATATAAATAATATACACGTGTGAATACGTGTCATGCGAACCATTTCCACACGTAAGCAAATTTACATGATGAGTAGATTTATTTTACATCATGAGTAAATTTGCATGTGGTCTGGCAGTCTTGCAAATGTGTTTTTTTCAAATGTGTAAATTTACCCTGTATTTAAACGGTAAAATTAAAGGAGTATACCGGTAGTTACGGTAGTTGATCATCCCAATGAATCGAGTGTTGTAAAGTAGCATTGTATTTGTCGGCTATGGTGTAATATTCCCGCTGAAATTATGTTTCACTGGTTAGAGATGACGTAGGCCTCGATTTATGCCCAGACCATTTTCTTTACAGAAGACGCAAGTATATTATATGTATGTTTAGTATACTCCTGGCTACGCGCCTGTTTACTATAGTGCAATTTGTTAATGACAATCAGAATGTCGTTCAAGATAGTTCCTGTTTGCCGTATGCACGGTGCCTATTCCCGAAACGTACTTACGAACCTCTTAACCTGAGAACAGTAGAATACTAAGGCTAAGAATAGTTTAAGAACGAGTTCTTAAGCTAAGAAGTTCTTAAGAACTTTTCGAGATTAAGCCCACAGATCTGCAAGTAAACTTACCGCCACAAGAGCCCGTGCAGTAGTTGGCCCATATGCCTTCCGGTTCGATCACCCTAATAAGGTTGCTTTCTCTAAAGTTTATATAAAAGTTGTGTCTGCAGCAATGGCTAACTCGACCTCCGCACTCGACACTTCGACGCTGCCGGCGGAGGCTCGACTCCGGCTTGAGGTGAATGACTAACACAGGCTTGTACCCCTCTTTTGCAGAATACAGCTGTTTGTGCCTCTGGTTAACGCACGTCTTGCACTTCAATGAAATCCCGTCGTTCAAGTAAGGATTGTCCGCCCATCTCTGAACCGTTTTGTCCAATCGAAATGACAGCCAACCTTCGGCAATGTCCGTCTCTTTTCTAGCCACGATGTTCCTCGGCATTAGCTTGCTGAACTTGGGTCGTTCCAGCTCCGAGAGTAGAATGGTTTGTTGACCGTCGTTTGGGTCGTGGAGCTTGTAGACGAACAGTTCCGCCGATACTACCTTGCCCGGGATCTTGTTTCTGATGTTGAACTTGTAACATCCGGTTGAGGTGCGATGTTTGCACTTTCTGGTGACTGAAACAAAGAAATGAATATATAATAAAAGACAAGTTAGTAGATAGGTTTCGTTACATTGCTCATGAATAGCTGTACTGGGGCCATGTTCCCGAAGCTATCGTATAAATAACGACATCTGGATCATCAAATTATTATCTGTGAATTCCTATCACAAATTGCTTCTGTTTTTCGTTATGAAATAGACTATCGTCAATACTATATTCCTATACAATACTAATTGTTTATCTGCATTAATCGGAGGTCGAAATTTACCCTTGTAACCTCTATTCGCATTATTATTAATATTATTATTATTATTATTATTATTATAATTATTATTTGAATTGGGTTTTAAAGTCGCTTTCTAGATTATTTCGTGATCACTAATATCTCGACAATTGAACTCGCATTACTTTATGGGTCTACATTAGCTACATAGTAATTTATTACTCGGATTTTGTATTGGAATACCGGGACAGTGTTTGTTATACTTTTATTGTACACTACCTCACCAACTTGAATACGTTATCTGGCGAGACTGTCACCTAGAAATTATTTAAAGACGCATGCACTGAATTGACACTCCCAATGTTCTCATATTCTTCTCGACATGCGCGTTGTACTGAATACGATTATTCCATAAAGGAATTAAAAATACTCGCTTGCCTAGATGTGTTGAGAAAACTGTGCGAGTCCAAAGTCCACACCCGGGATCAGCGCAACCAGACAAAATAGGAAAATAATATTCATGCTTCAGGAATTTTCCATCTTATTTTTTTTTCTTTTTCTTAGAACGTCGCTTCATGATAAGATTTACATTTCTTTGGATGACATTTCATTTACATTTGACTTCAGTATGCGACCAGCTTTGCATTACATTAAATTACATATAAACAGGGTTGAACTCCTCCACACAAATGTGCAAAGATATACCAATGAAATGTGCCTTTTGTTAACTACTAGTACTACTAGTATTCTATATTTATTTTATGGGGAAACGTTAACTATATAAAATGTGGGTGTTTTTTTTTATATCAAAATATTTAAGTGGATGTACATGTACATGTATATTCTGTATAACGTTTTAAAGCATAATAGTTTCTGAGAAAATATGTTATTTTGACGGTGTTGCAACATTGCATCATTTTCTCCTCATAGGCCCGCTTTTCTTTACTATAGTAGGCGTAGGCCTATACCATTTCTCGTCTCTATATATGTTAGTCAGAGACCTGCTACCGGTATAATAGAGATATTTTCTCAACGTTTCATCATCCTAAGGTGGGAATGCGTCCAGTGTATCGTTTCTCGAAGATCTCTTGGCCGGTAAGGGACCATAGCACCCTCTTTGCCGATAGCTAATACATTGCTAAGAGAGTGCTATTGTCCCTTAGCGGCTAAGATATCTTCGAGAAACGATACCCTGGTCTCTTGTATATGGGGGATATGTTTCTATACTCAAGGCAAACATGTTGGTTGAACATTTAAATGTATGTGAATAAATAATTGTAAGTTGTAAATTTACAATGTATGGAATTCCATTGCGTTTTCCGTGTTTGTGTGTGTGTATGTGTGTGTGTGTGTGTGTGTGTGTGTGTCGGTGTGTGTCGGTGTGTGTGTGTGTGTGTGTGAGAGAGAGAGGGGGGG
>JAUTBX010129892.1:0-5000 GCA_032361465.1 Lepetodrilus tevnianus | reverse complement strand
CCTGATTTTTCTTTACCAGAATACATATATATAATATAATACTTTATTTGAAAGCCGGGAGCTCCATCTCAATATATATGCAAAGATGATAGTATCCCCCGAAGTGTAAGCAGTGTCTCGGAGGATGACATACAATCTCAGCAGAAACGCCATGTTTCGGTAAACAATCCATTATTACTAACACAAGCTAAGTCCCCATTCTTCCAACTAACGAACCAATCCCCCGAGGACGCACGCATCAAGCTGTAGGCCTATACAACGGTCAGAGTCCTACACATCCCCACTCGTAGTTTGGTCGTATTATCACTGGGGAAGGACTATGATATCAATATGCACCAATGATGCTGTACGTGGACATCGGACCATTCTCTCTGGAGAACAATCAAAGCTGACAATTTACTGTCAGGGGAGTTTGGTGTGTTTGGGAGTGAAATCAGAAGACGGTTTTATGGCCATTGGACGCTGATTTGATTTGGTCACGAAAAATGTCGACTTTTATAGAATAATCAGGTACAGGTTCCCTTCGTACCTTTCAGTATGAGAATAGGAATTTGGTATATTTTCAATTTTAACGCTATTGATGTTGCCGGTTTTCTCCTACCCTAAAACAGATAAGCTGTGATGTAAGTAAAGAAATCTTGAAAGCGGCACTAAACCCAAATACAAATTAAAATAAAGAAGGACTTTTAATAGTTTTAAAACATCGATTTCTATTTTTTAAATATTTTTTTACGAAACATATATTCAATATCCACACATCTTTGTACCATTGAATGCACTTACTAGCGGATATACAATAGGAATATTTTAAACTTTGGTTACAAGAGGTCTCCATAAGTTAACACCAATGAGGTAGAGCATAATTATGCACTTTTTTTTGTAATTATTTTGAATGCATTATATCATGAACTATTGCTTGTTAACGTTTGGAACATTACTCAGTGTTGCGTGCTGAACTATCTAGCTATATAAACGTGTCCTACACACATTCCACGATGATAATACGTTATACTCTGGTACCACAGCTAGTGTAGAAGTAATCACCAGATCCTCCACAATTAGGAATACCAATATCATTGCGTTAATTGACATCTGCCGAGACATGATTGATCTTTTACTGTAGTTCTTATTAGATTTCACGATAAGTCAAAGACTAGTGCAATAGGCAGCTGTCCACAGCTGTCATTAAGAAATACAATAGCGAAATCTATATTTAATTTGAAAACGTGAAATTAATCAATGTATCGTTATCACGGTCTGGTTGATCCATGGGAGTAATTTGAGGTAAAAACGTAAAATGCAACCTGTTGGTGTTGATAATGAGTATTCTTGACCAAAAGTATTTCTAATAATGCTATATGGTTGCCTTGGTTACCAACATGAGTCACCAGAGGCTACTAATCTCTGAGGGAGAATAACCAACGCGTATGATGGATAGAAGTGACATATAATCACATCAAGCTCTAGCTCGCAAGATAAAAATATAGGCCTAATTCTGGAGGTTACGCTAGTTTATCCCGGAAGTGTCATTGCGCATGCCTAGTTGTTGCTAGACAAGTTTTCGTGCTTCGTGCGCATGTTCGTGACGCGTCACTCTAGCCTTGCTTTCGCGACTTCGCTAGGAACTCTAGCATTGCTCTAGCTCCTCTAGAACCCGCCCGAAGTAGGCCATAGTAATGATACTGTTACTAATACTATCACCATCATCATCAACAACAACAACAACAACAACAACAACAATAACAACAATAATAATAATAATAATAATAATAATCACAATAACAATAACTAATAATAATAATAACAACAACAACAACAACACCATAGTGACACTAGCTCTGCATCTATATCATAAATATATAAACACTGGTATGCCAGGCAACATTTACTGGTCAGATTCGAACTATTCCACAAACGGTAGTCAAACACAGCCATCCACACGGTATGCAACTCGTTACAGTTAAATATAGATTACAGTGCTATAGTTAGGACGACTCCGTTATCGACCCTTATTATCGTATATATATGTAGGTCTAATCGAATAATGTCACCCTACACGCCACCAACTGTTTATAACATTCGCAGTACTTAATGGGCGCCTCATTAGCATCATCATGTCCGTTACTGTTGGACGAAAGAGCCCATACAATGACTGGTGTCCAACTACAAGACGTAATTTAAACTGCGGTAGTTCAGTATTAGTTAGCAATTAGAAACACGACCTGCTTTTCCCATATACATCAGCGCCATACTTACAGACCCATTGACTGTTCAAACGGGCTACAACTCTTGCTGTTAATTTCGCTACGTTCTTTGCGATGCGCAACGCGTGTTTCGCATAGAAGGAGGTCAGTCAACGTGGTTGCTCTGCCATTCTGTACAGGCACCTACGGACACGATGAACTCTATTTCTGGGTTCGAGTTATTTTGGTCTTCGCCAAGCCAACGACTATTAAAGTGGGTGATTATTCCGGGAGATCTCCAGCCGAAGTTTATAACCACGTTAGCGGAGACTTTGACAATGTTTCCATACTGTGTTTGCAGGGCAACTTCTGAGATACGTACATTACCCAATCTATTAAAAATTAAATGCCATATTTATATCATAACATTGAGGCAGTGGCACGAAAGGTTTGTATGTGTGTGTGCGTGTGTGCGTGTGTGTGTGTGTGCGCTCGCGCGTGTGTGTTGGGACGGGATAAGGGGGCTTTGGAGTGGGTAGGGGTATATTTAAGAGGAAGTGTTACTATATAGATTCATTACTGTAGAAAAACAACCGCAAACCAAACGGAACAAAACACTCTTACATGTACATGGTGTACAATTACCACTTCCTATTATAAACCTATGAACATTCCGTTAGCTTACATACACGTAAACAAGGATAGCTTCCGCGTTGAACCTGTAAACACAATCTAATCAGATTTCGTTTCGCTCCCTAAACAGTTTGACATTCATTTACTAAACCGAACAGACACTGATGATGGCCAAATATGTGAGCATCAGTTGCGGATCTGATGTTAATGAAATATGTGTTCTCTCTCTCTCTCTCTCTCTCTCTCTCTCTCTCTCTCTCTCTCTCTCTCTCTCTCTCTCTCTCTCTCTCTCTCCCTCTCCCTCTCATACATGCACCATTGATTGTGTTCATAATGAGAATTATCCGTAAACTAAACGCATGTACGCTGTTGTCTATATAATAGTCATTAGATTATATACATTTTCGATGTTTGTGGTTTCGTTACATCTGATCCTGTATCTAACGTGACTGTGGCATAGATGTGGAGCATGACCCGGCAAGTACCAGCCAGGTGGCGAATAGTTCGTATGATTCACCAGATGTATACCGCTGTCAGACTGTCAGTACCAGCCATCACCGCGATGTATCGTAGTAGGTCTATAAGAAGAATATGGCACCGATTGTGCTGTATACATGTATGTATGTGCCACTGCCTGGCATAGAAACAGGATTACTACATCTGTGTGTAGACGAGAGCATACCGTGTGTTATGGACACGATGGATAACTTGCAACCTTATATACTTTTTTATCTACCGGGTCAGTATCACTTAGTAATATATATAGATTATAATTGTTTCCTCTAAAAGAGGATAGGATTTTAATTGTTTGCCTACGCCCTCCTTCTTTGTCGACTTTTCAATCTTATGAACATTCAGACATTTCTTCTGCTATATAGAACTAACTTAGGGAATACTGTAGATCCAGAAGTTCATGCGAGTCCAAATTGAATGGAAACATTGCGAATTGATGGCCCGGGTATCTAATAATCACCCATTGTGTCTACGAGGCCATGTCATAGGGCTCTTGTAAGTGCCCAATCGTAAGAGTTCGTGTTGCGAGCGCGTTACGGTCTCGTAGTACATTTAGATAAGAGAGCTTCGTGAAACGATGTCCGGCGTCGCCTTGAGTTAATCTCGCATTTGGAGGCGACTTTCGGTATCTATAGTAACTTGTACGTAATAACCGCAATTGCATTTACTTGGGCTTGCATTAATTTACATAACTACAATACTTAAAGAAGCATCAAGTGACGTCAATGTTGCAGCCATTACGATATACGCAAGGTTATCCACGTCCTTTTGTGTCCTATCCAGCTGATTAATAATTGCTAACGTTCGCCTGTTGCCATGTTCTTGAAGTCACGCCAGACAGAACATGTGAGGCAGACGTTATCGACTGTGTATTGCCGTATTTATCGCGAAGATAAATTATTCAGCACCGAAAATGTCCCGTTCCCAGAGGCAATCTATAGACATGTCATGGAGGATAGGACGTCAAAGCTTGTTGATGAGGTTGACATCGTGGGGATAGCGCGTCCAAAGACATAATTCTACTCAATATACTCGCCAAAAACGAGAAGATTATTAAAAGTTATACCAGGAAATGTAGAGAGCAATAAATGTCTCATATATCATCATGACAGATTAATAAATGTCGTTATTACTTCAATATTTGCCAACACGCAATCGTTTTTCAGCGTGACGTCGACGCAACAAGAGCTCTTTGATGAGGAGCGTCGTCTTCCGTTGACCTATATACCATACCACCCGTTATATAACATGCCTGCCGACACCGACCGGAAGACATAGGTTCTTCACCCCCGTATCCAGGCCAAAGCGGAATCAATACGGTCCTGTAGATGAGATCGACATCATGATCTCGATCGATCGATAAGTACAGTAGACATACAGTTACGGCTACAACAAACAACCAACGTTCCATTACAAGTTTTCTTTACAAACACTCTAGTTATATTATAGGTTATAAACCACCAATTAAAATCCCATAGACGACAGTGTTAACGTTTGTATGCATAACCACTGATTCAGTCATTCAAATACCACAAAACAACCTGCATTGCAAAGTTCAGTTCCCCAGCAGTGTAGAAATCAAAGAAAAAGCACTTGTTGTCTGGCTTGTTGACGTTTCACAGGAATAGGCATGACGTCACCGTATGTTCGGAATGAATACATTGTGTAAAC
>JAUTBX010129870.1:0-10040 GCA_032361465.1 Lepetodrilus tevnianus | reverse complement strand
AGTACGACTCCATACTCAACTCAGGATTTTGTTCATAAAACGTCATGTGACGTCATAGCCTACTCAGCCCAACGTACACATGACGTTTTATGAACACAATTCTGAGTTGAATATTGAGTATTACTCGGGAAAGTTTCGTAATCTCGGGGCCTGGCCGCTGATCCCCATGTATTAGAAATCGCTACAAGAGTGCTTATGGTCTCGTAATAGACAGGAGAGTTTCGAGAAATATTGCTCAGTGCAGTATAATACCAGCAGTGGTTTAAACATATTTTATTTCAAAAAGAAGAACTGAAAATGGATTGGTAAACTGCATATTTTAATGCCGCTCCGTACAATACAAAATAGACATACATTAAACCACACAAATATATAAATACATAAATTCAATATTGGAGCTGAGGTGACGAGCAGTGGTCTAGAGGTAGCGAGTCCGCCTCACAACCTGAAGGTCCTGGGTTGAAGCCTATGTCACTTGCAAAGTGCTTAGATCCACACTGCTCCAGCCCAAACAGCTGTTAAAAGGGTACCCGGTAGGAAGAGATACAATTGTCAATGTTAACGTACCATCTGAACAAGGTGAAACGAGTGCAGCGACTATGGCCTTAGACCATTGTAGACGATAATGTATAGCACAAATGTTCAGAATAACTGATCAAATGTGCTTTTTGAGGGAAATGGGTGAATAGATTATCCATACACTTCGCTAAAGAAGTGTTTTTAATACTTCATTCATGGAAATTGTTTTGCACAATTTCTAATTGCATCTGAAGGTAAATTATATATATAGTGCAAATAATGTCTGAGAGCTGCAAAATCTTTCTTGTATCTAGTTGGCTGTCTGAAGTCGACAGTGTGTTAAAACACTGTTTAAGTTTTGAGACTCGTTCATGACATTTAAAACATTAAATACAACTTGTTTTTGGTCACAACTTGCAAAATCCATACATTCCAACATCATTATATATTCAAACGAGGTTGTCGTCGACTGTATATTTTACATTTGAGTGTAGAAACATCACGCTGGTGAATGACTGAGTCGATTGTTTACAAAATATGGCAGAAAAATTCCCAGTGTTGGATTACATTTGTGGCACTCAGTTCTATAATATATACGTTAATTTTTCACTTTTATTTTTCTCATGTTTTCTTCATTCTTTTCCTTCAGCCGAGGTCCAAAAGAAAGCGATGACCTGTGTGCCCATAACAATTTCATGTACTCAGGAACTTACAAATGGACCAAACCCGACTCAAAAATCTGAGACTCGTCAACCGTGATAATCAGGAAGCGATTTAAAGCATGATATTCTACTTCAAAAACTGACAAATTGACATGGATACTTTACGTTTGTTGTATTTGAAAAAGATCTCAGTGTGTACGCACAAGTTACGTAAAATATGTACATGTATATTTAGTGAATGCATTTCTATACTACTCAAAATTTGCTAGGGATTTGATGTTTTTATATTGATTGAGAAGTAAGCATCCATACTGCATGTTTTGATATGTTCCATACCTGCTCAGTTCCTCACTTTCCCCAAGGAACACGGTTAATTTCATCCTTTGAATGGTATCTAGTTTTAGGTACCAGAAGTCGTCGCAAATGGGTGAAAGATTCCCGCAGCGACGTTAAACTCCATATTCACTTAAGGATTAACTGTAATTTTGTTTGTTTTCATGGAAACAAAGAAAAGTACAGTCAATCCTTATAAATAAATAACTGAACAAATTGGTGGAGAATTATTTGATTTACTAGTCTGACGTAATGCATCAATGATTTTAGTCTACATTTTAGTCTGCTATTTTACCAACAATATAACATGACGTCACAATGCCACCTAAAAAATAATTTTACATGCAGTATGAATGCAATGTTTTGGGGTCACATGGACCAATCAGATTGCCGGATTCACTGGATATTTATTTATTCACTCAGGTTCCAGAAGTCATTGTCGTCGCAAATGGGTGAAAGATTCCCGCAGCGACGTTAAACTCCATATTCACTCACTCACTCACTCCAGAAGTCATTGATCACAAGCACAATGTGAATGAGCCTTGTCACCCATAGTAATATTATAGGAATGAACTATGGACCAATAGCAAATTTTGAGTAGTATATTCTCCAATTCTAGTGTCGTGGCTATTTTGCCATTCTATGTGTACCGTTTGTGATAACAAAAACGTGCCTATTTTTCAATTTTGAAGTGTATTGAATACTGACTATTGTTATCTGTGCTGTATTGCAGATTAGCTAACATTCATAATTATGTCTGGTACTAATGAGTGGAAAACACTTAGTCTACCTCTTTAGCATTATCTACACTATTTTTGTGTACCGTATACCAACTTTTTGTTAAATTTACAAATGTTCATGGGAGAAAATCAACACATCCAAACATGTAAGACACTAGCTATTCAATCACTCAAGAAACCTCACTGACACTGTCCTACCGTAATATGATTATCACTGTGCAGTGGTTGATGTCCTTAAGTATCGAAAAAGAAAGTACCGTAGATAATCCTTAAGTATCGAAAAAGAAAGTTTTGTAAATAATCCTATTCAAAATTTGTTAAAGTCTTGTGCTGCCATTTGAGGTATGATTGTGATACACAATCTTTCAAAATGGCAGAAATACACATCATGTTATTAATTATTTTAAAAATTAAAAAATAGTAGCAATTAGTGAGAATGTAATTATTTTGTACATGTATTTACAGAAATCCAAATAGGATCCCTTGTCAAGTGATATCAATCCATAAGTGCTCTTTACTTTTTATGTTGAATTGATTATTTATTCATGAGAATGTTGACCGATTTACTCTTTTCATGTGGTCTTTGTTATATTGTTACTATGCACTATGAAGTAACTTATGGAGTTACTCTCCTGTATAAACTATGCTATATATGTTTGTCTGTATATCGAAAATATTTTTTAGGTATTTTATTGTGTAGCTTGTAATTTTTATTTCAGTAAGTTGGAGGAATAATTGAATATCAGATTCCAAAATCTCCAAAATGAAGAATTGTTACATCTTCTTTGATGATTGGTGTGCAATATACATGTATGTTTACATTGTGTACAGTTGTCTCCCTTGGTTTCCCAGCAACGGCTGTGGGTCTCACAGGAGCACCTAGTTGTTACAGGATCTCCAGATGACAGGATCTTCTCTAGATCTGACAGGATCAACAAACAGGATCAACAAGTGGTACATGATTTGTTATACAAGTTCTATTGGACTTGGTCTTCCTACAAATTGTTTACTTTTCCAGGAAAACACTTACAATGAGATTTTCCTCCCTAGTTAAGAATACTCGTTGCTTTTTGCATAGTATTATTTAAACCTTTTGCCTCATGAAGGAGACGAGTATGGGTTTAGTCTAGTCGAGATAAATATGTTATATTTGCTGGTTATTTGTTGTTAGTGCATGAAATGTAATATTATTTCTCTACAAATTGGTATATTATTTTTAGTTTCAATGTAGATGTTACATCATGTAATACTAGAATTGGATTGTGAAGATATTTTCGTAGGAGGGATTTCGTTATTTCGTTGTACATGTATTTTCTGAAGTGTCCCGATTTCACATAATTTTCAACTTCTCTCCTGCAGATACTACTACTACTGCTAGATTAGTCTGATTTATCTTGCCTCCATGTCAACTACCGGTAGTTTGTTCCGATTAGTTGATAATATCTTTTGTATCCCACTCGATCAGCTGAGAGGCAAATATACTAAATATAGTAACGTTAAACTCCATAATTACTCACTTGTGAAATGACACCCTGGTGCAAATGTTGAAGTCACCAGGTCGGGGAAGTCCTGGCATATTAGTTCAATGTCTGTGAACAATTTCTGATGATTTTGATGATTCCCAACACGAAATACAGGGTTTGATTTCCTTTATATGAAATCTACTAGTCCTATAATTCTATTACCGGTGCCTCCGTTCTGTGCTGATAGTGGGCATTTAGTGCTATGAAATATTGATTTTCAATTGCCATATTCATCGGAATTAAAGCAACTGACCCTAAATTAAGTCAAGAGGTGAATCACGATGGCACCTGGCCTGTGTTTCACAAACCGGTCGTATTTTAGTCCAGGCATAACTCAGTGTCCGTCATGCCTCAATTTACGCCGAGGCCTTCATTTAATTAAATGGTCGTATTATACTATTGTAGTCCGGGCATAAATCGGGGATTAGCCGAAAATACAATAGCCGAAAATTAAGTAAACTTGAATTTATGTCTGGCATACCAGTACAACCATTTCTTGAAACTTGTGCTTGGAAGGGAGACAAGTGTCGTGCTAGATTAACTTCTTCCTCAAGTGGGAATGATAATTAGCATGTGTAATGACTTCCACGCGTGTCAGCCATATTGCAGCATGTTTAGTTAACCCTCTCCATGCTGGATTCAACTGTTAATGTCAAATAGGGTAGCAATTATTGGTTAACCCAGCAGGGAAGTGGTTAATAAGGCTTTCATAAGTACAGGGTTTGAATAAAATGCTCTCAATTTTCTATCTCAGTATTTCGAGAAGAAAATGAATGTTTAAATATATTACCTTGAATACAGTATTTGTTTTTTTTCTTACATTTATCGTTGTTTATCCGGTGATTTTTTTTTCTCTCCTTTGTTGCTAGTTTTGTTGTTATTTCTCCTTTTCTTCTATGACTGTTTTATACTCGGTGTGTGCATGTAGTAGTGTTACGTGCGCTTCCACCATTATTGCCATAAAACACATAGAGGAGAGAAAGTAATTTTATACAAGAAAGTCTCAACATTTTAGCTTTGGAAACTGATAATTTAGACGATTTAGATGAAACTCAAGCCATCACAGTAAATGTGTCAATCATTGAGAGAAATTGACATGGTCATAGCATAATGATAATGAATGTCAAAGTAGTTCCAGCTGGCTGTAACCAATGAAATGATGGTTATTATTAGCCAGCCAATCAGCATCATATGTGGGATATAAATTGCCCACTCCAATATGTTTGGTGCATAGAAATAAATATCTAAATGCATTATACTATTGTAAAATATTATACATAATTATTTTTATGTCCACAGATCTCTTGAAATATATTTTTGCATTTATTTTCTTTATGTGATCTGCTACTTACTTTTCTTCATCTGGTCTGAGTTTCACGAAAGGGGTGTGTATTTAAGCCGGACATAAATCAGGACGTAAAGCACAGAGTTACATGCAAATCTTTGCTTTACGTCCTTATTTATGTCCAACATAAACATACACCACTTTCATGAAACTCGGCCCAGTACAATAAAATGAAATTATACACAATGAATCTCATGCAAACACATTTGACTACTGTCAAAATAAAGGTTTTCATCCAGATTTTGTGTTTGTTATTTATAGATAAGTTTAGTTATCGTATCTACCCATTGTTACCTGCCCACAACAGTTTTCACATATTAACCTGGGCCCATATTCTCGAAACTTCTTAGTGAGAAAAGAGCTCCTCTAAATTTATCATAAGCAGAAAACCAGTTAGACAAATTCTTAGTACTTACGAACTTCTTAGGACTTATGAAGTTTCGAGAATATGGGCCCTGGTCAATGGATTGGTGTGTACACTTGGCTTTCTCAACTCCCTGGGGAACATAATGTAGAATATGAATTGTCTGATGTGGTCATGATAGAATGCCTTGTGTCGCAGTGCAGGTATCGTACTCAGTTGGTCACAGGTTTACTGCAATGCACAGTGCTACAGGTGATGCAGGTTTCCTCTTCTCTCTGACTGTGACGAGCCATGATGGGATGAAAATAAACCACGATTCAAAGAGAAGGAAAAGAAAAGTTATTTGCCTTGCTCAACTACCGAGTAGTTTGTGTCGATACGAGTGAGTGAATATGGAGTAGTCGCTGCAGGATTCTCACCCATTTGTGACGATGTGTCAATACGAGAAAAACAACCAAATTCTTTACGTTCTCAAGACTGTAAAATGTATCCTTTGGTGTTCAAATGTTCTGGTAATCTTGTTTTTTTGTTGCATACCATATCCTGGAGAAATTCCAGACCAGTCATTAAATCGGAAAAACAATCTAATTCTTCATGTTCTTCACAAGAATTAAGAGTACATCCTTTGGTGTTTGAATATGTAGGTTGGATGTTCTACAACAAATTGTCTTGACAAGCATGACATAAAACCAAATAAATATATGCAAGTTTATTTTCTAATTTGACTTACATTCTGCTTCAGTCCTCTTGTAGTAGGAGGGGGTAGAAAATAAACTTATATTGTAGACCATGCATTTCCAACTCAAAATTGATTTACCTTAGTTTTCAAAAACTTTAGAAAGAAAAGTTAATTCACCGACAAGACTACTTTTTTCAGACAAAGAATGGAAGTAGCATGGACCAACACACACTTCTCGATGAATAGAATGGACATGGCATCATCTTATTTTAATGGACATGAACATTGTATTTTCATTATTAAAAACATCTGTCCAAAGGTTACCATTAGGTAGACTGAAATAAAGAAAATTCTCACAAATATTTCATAGAAATAGAACATTGAGAATTTCTCCTGTTATATGCCATTTGATTTGAGTATTTTAGTGTTCTGATTATACAGTGTATATATCCTTAAGACTGAAAACATCTTTCAGGAATTTATAGATTGTCCCTTCAAGTAGCGTAAATTAATATTCAATTAATGAAATTTTAAATTCAAATGACCTGCAATAAATAATACAAGCAGATTTGTTCTCATTTAACCCCCATACAGAGATGCTGTATAAAGCATTATGACTGATTAATTCAACAGAGATGGGGTTAACAAGAGTTAACCCTTGGCACGCACTCTATGTTGGCCTCGATGAAATCATTCAAATTTCTCTGAAAGAAATGTACATCATGATATGCATTAGGCATCATAGTAATAATGTACAGTGATTATATAATATATATGTGTTAAACTTATTACGGGTTAAATATATTTACATCTAAAAATATCCTTTCACACCTCGCACCAATTTATGTACATGAATAATATAAGACTATGTACATATTCACAAATGTTCGTAAAATAATAGAGTATTACATACTTGTACGTAGAACCAATAACATGAGCACGAAAGTGAAAAAAATAATTTTAAATGTTCCAAATATTTGAAAATTACCAAACTTCATCAATTAAGTTTGATGTCTGTGGAAACGAGCACAACCAACCAACTTTATTAAACAGAAAATTGAGAATATTCTCTCAACAGTAACAGTAATAAGTCTGTATTTATTATTTGGCAATCTGAGCTGAGTTACTGGTTTCTTTAAAATACTAACCTTGCCACAGCTCTATATTCAGCAGACTATTGTGATATATTTATTCATATCAATGTGATATCTATGAGAAGCCATAAATCTCTATATTAATATACAGACAGTAGATGAAGAAGTGTTCGCAACCTTCATCCCATTATGGCACGTTTTACATCATGTAAAACATTTGATCACATATTAATGAGGTATTTTTAAAGTGATTTCATGTGTCAAACAACAGAATCTGCACTAAAAGCCATTAACCCTCTCCCTGCAGAATTAGGCACAGGTACAGCCATTTAGGGCATCTCTGGTTGCCTCCAGCATGGAGAGGGTTAAGGGCAATCTGGAACTGTCCGAAATCAAATGGGCATTCTAAAAAGGCAAAGCATTAAAATGTGAATTGAAGATGAAGTGATTGCTATGCCACATAAGGCCACATTATTACATCATAGGAAGACATTATGTTCCGAACTGCACAGCAAATAATCGAAAGGATCTTAAAAATAAAGCCCATATCAAACTTGACGTGTTTACATCAATTAAGATCCAGCCCTGAGGTTATAGAATTTGTTTGAGTATGATTTCATGCTTAACCCTCTCCCTGCTGGATTAGACACAGGCACTGCCATTAAGGGCATTTGGCTGCAGCATGGAGAGCTAACTCAAGTTTTCTTCATAAATCCCCATGCAAAATTTGAGATCATACTCCAAAGTGTTTCGTAAACTCTGGGCCATGTTTGTGAAATACAGCCTTTGTGAATTCATTCGAATAGCATGCTACAAGATATAACATTATAGATTTATCCTACTTTCATGATTCATGTGAACACAAGAAGACTCCACATTGGAATACAAGTTGCCATATCTTTTGACATGACATAATATCATTGTGATATCCAATATATTTCCAATACATGTCATATTTAGCTGCATGTAAACCTTTGTCATCGACTGCAAGTTTCTATGAGAGTGAATATGGAGTTTAACGTCGCTGCGGGGATCTTTCACCCATTTGCAACAATGCAAGCTTCTACGACAAAGCTTCCTCTAACTAAAAATATGTAATTATTATGAATTGGTTTTGTGATAGCCGGTTAATAAGTAGTTAATCCTAACTCAAAATCTTCAGTGTCATTGTCTCCCAAGAAATAAAACAACCATGGTCTTGCGCCATGCACGGTTTTGGATTATTAGAGCCCTCCTCAGATTTCTCACCAAGGGAGACAATTCACATGACAAAGGTAGGTAATCTCACTTCAAACAGCAAAGTCTGGCCTTTTTCTTTCGAGATTTCCCAATTCATGTTGGATAAATCGATGAAATTGTCGATAATATATCTTGACACTGTGGACTTCATCATGCATGTTCTTGCTGTCTCTGAATCGCGGTCGACTTTACTGTTCTATGCGTGACTGGTGAGTAATATTGCACTCCCTTTGGTTTCATTGTTGTACCAGCGACGTGGTGTCGGACTAAAGGTGTCATGACTTGTGGCTCAGATGGTTGGGTGCGTCTGCGAACATGTATTTAAGTTTGTAAGCCTCGGCCAGTATTTCTCCTATTTCCTTGTTGCCCCACTGATGTGTGGGGAGATTCTGTAGGAACATCAGTATGCCCTGAAACAAGAAAAAAATAAACATTGATTGACGTCCTTCCACACTAGTTTGAGAAGCACCAGTCATATTTTTTTAATGAATGAATTAATTAATGCTTCATGACGCAACAGGAAATAGTTCATCTTTTAATTATTATTTTTAATATTTTTAATATTATTTTTCATATATCATGGCATTTTTTGTTTAATAAATTAATGAATTAGTGCGTTATGTCGCAGCAGGAAATAGTTCATTTATTATTTTTTTATTTTTTTAAATTTTAGTTTAATCTCAAGATTATTTCACTTATATCACGGCTTGTCAGTTTAAGGCAGGAGGAAACCTGTAACATCCGTAGCGCTGAATATTGCAGTAAACCTGAGAGTAATGGTTTAGTTAGTTTAGAGCAGCAGATCTATGGAAATTACTTTCAATGTTACATAACTCCTGCAGCATTCAATCAAACCGGATAATACATATTCGATGCAGAAATGGGTGATGGATAGAAACATACCTGAAAGTCTCGTTCCCGAAGAATGTCTTGTGAAAACCTATCTAGAAATGACGCACAAACGTAGAGATGAAAGTCTGCGAACCCATTAACTTCAGACTGAAATACAAAAAGATAACATATGAAATTACATAAATAACTAACATTTCTAAGTTTCATGTTTAAATATAAAATTTGAAATAAACATCGCAAATTCTCATGACTATCTGCTATCTTGCTGTTCAGTTAGTAATCATATTAATTTTTAAATGTTTGTTTGTAAATGTGATCATATGATTTTGTACTCTCGTACCACTAAAATATGTTTGACTATGAAATATGTCAACAAATCGTGACTGTGTGTATGCCTTTAAAGAGAAATAACCTCTGACCTCAAACAACACTGCAGTGAAAGAAAGGGAGTTACTGACCAGATAGGTGTCCCAGAGTCGGATGGTACATCGCAGTGGGATTTCTCTCATAAGAAGGTTGTTCATCCAGCGGAAGGAGAACTGTAGATATTCTACATGCTGACCCTCCATATGGTTGTGCATCGGAGCTGGAACAAAAATAACAGATTTTATGAATTGGTTGGTTGGTTGATTTGGGGTTTAAAGTCACTTTCTAGAATCTTTCACTAATATCATGACTTGCATGCATATG
>JAUTBX010129869.1:0-19812 GCA_032361465.1 Lepetodrilus tevnianus | reverse complement strand
CTGGAAGTGAAATGACTGGCACATCTGAAAGTCAAATGACCGGCAGACCTGGAAGTCAAATGACTGGCACACCTGGAATGACAATGACTGGAAGGGAAAGTACAGGAATCCATGGAAGTGCATTGACTGGTACATCTGAAAGTCAAATAACTGGAACACCTGGAAGTCAACTATTTGGAAGTGAAATGACAGACACGCCTGGAAGGGAAATAACAGGCACACCAGGTAGTCAGGTCACTGGCACACCTGGAAGGGAAATGACTGGAAGGGAAATGACTGGAAGGGAAATGACTGGCACACCTGGAAGTGAAATGACAGGCACACCTGGAAGTCAAATGACTGGAAGGGAAAGTTCAGGAATCTCTGGAAGTCAAATTACAGGCACACCTAGAAGTGAAATGACTGGCACACCTGGAAGTCAAATGACTGGATGTGAAATGACTGGCACACCTGGAAGTCAAATGACTGGCACACCTGGAACTCAAATGCTAGGAACACCTGGAAGTCAAATGAATGGAAGTGAAATGACTGGCATACATGGAAGTCAAATGACTGGCACACCTGGAAGTAAAGTGACTGGAAGTGAAATGACTGGCATACCTGGAAGTGAAATGACTGGCACACCTGGAACTCAAATGACAGGAAGACCTGGAAGTCAAATGACTGGAAGTGAAATTACTGACACACCTAAAAGTAAAATGACTGGAAGTGAAATGACTGGCATACCTGGAAGTGAAATGACTGGCACACCTGGAAGTCAAATGACTGGCACACCTGGAAGTCAAATGACTGGAAGGGAAGGTTCAGGAATCTCTGGAAGTCAATTGACTGGAAGTGACATTACAGGCCAACCTAGAAGTGAAATGACAGACACACCCGGAAGTCAAATGACTGGGAGTGAAATGAGTGACACATCTGAAAGTGTAAAGACTGGCATATCTGGAAGTGAAATGACTGGAAGTGAAATTACTGACACACCTGGAAGTAAAATTACTGGAAGTGAAATTACTGACAGACCTGGAAGTAAAATGACTGGAAGTGAAATCACTGCCACACATGGAAGTCAAATGACAGGCACACATGGAAGACAAATGACTGGTACACTTGAAAGTGAAATTACTGGCACACCTGGAAGTCAGGTCACTGACACATCTGGAAGTGTAATGACTGGCATACCTGGAAGTGAAATGACTGGAAGTGAAATTACTGACACACCTGGAAGTCAAATGATTGGTACACCTGGAAGTGAAATGTCTGAAAGTGAAATGACAGGCACACCTGGAACTCAAATGACAGGAACACCAGGAAGTGAAATGACTGGAAGTGAAATGACAGGCATACCTGGAAGTCAAATGACAGGCACACCTGGAAGACAAATGACTGGTACACTTGAAAGTGAAATTCCTGGCACACCTGGAAGTCAACTGACTTGTACACCTGGAAGTGTAATGACTGGAAGTGAAATGACTGGCATATCTGAAAGTGAAATGGTGGGCACACTTGGAACTCAAATGACAGTCACACCTGAACGTGAAATGACAGGTACACCTGGAAGTGAAATGACAGGTACACCTGGAAGTGAAATGACTGGCACACCTGGAAGTGAAATGACAGTCACACCTGGAAGTGAAATGACAGTCACACCTGGAAGAGAAATTACTGGTACACCTGGAAGTCAATTTTCTGGTATGCCTGAAGGTGCAATGACTGTTACAGGAAAGCAAGCTGTTTGCGAGGGCTCTGTTGGAACATCCCAAAGTATAGATACTGTTGAAGACAGACGACAAGATTGGCAAGAACAGGAGCACAGTAGATCAGATCTGGAACAAGTCATGAAACAAGATCAGATACAAAGCATGAAGTCACAAGAACCATTAGATGAAGAACATAACATAGAGACTATTGAATCCAAAGAGGATCATGCACAAGCATATCAAAGCTTATCATGGCAGAAACAGTCCACGATGCACAGCGAACTACCAAAGACCACATCAGTAGACACATCTGACAAAACAGGTAAACTCCAATACAGTCCTACTGCTTCATCTGTGAGGCAAGAAGGTGGTGAGAGTGAAGAGGAATATAGACAGAAGATGTCGACATCAGGAGAAAACCAAGAGGCAGATTACAATACTGTTGCTGGAAGTTTCAATCAGGGAGAAGATGAAACATCAAGATATGCAAGCACTGACATTCCAAGTGGAGGGTACAGTACAGAACGACATACTGGAGTGGAACACTCAATAGCAGAAGACACTGACAAGCATCTAGTTGATAGTGGATATCTCACAATTCAAGGAAGCAACATTTCTCATTCTACATCGACCAACCAGGGAAAGAGGCACATGCCAGAAGAAGTTGAAGATGTGTATGGTGATATAGAAAGCAATGCATCACCAGAACTGGTTGTGAAAGAAGACGGAAGCCAGCAGCTGAGTACCATCCCTACATCTGTGATGCAACAAGCAGACCAGAGGAAAAGGCAAGGCAAAGGTGCTGAAGATGCAGTTGAAGTGCAGGGTCTCCAAGAAGTAGTCTTGAATAAGTCAGAGAGGTTGGGTCAAGACCAAGATGCAAAGAATACTGACCAGAATGTAAAGCATGTAGATACACACGAGTTTTCTACACAAGAACAGGTTAAAGCCCTGAATCAAGGCCGTGGACAAGATTTCCAAGCATCAGATGAACAGATATCAGAGAGACTTTATCAAGAAGATGGTCAAGGTGCAGAGAACATGCAGAAAGCTGTGGATGTGGATGTTCATCAAGGACAGGGTAGGCAACCAAAGCATGACAGCGTTGAGATGCTTAAAGTGAACTATGGTACAGACCAACATACAGTATCAGGTGACAATAGTGAGTACGTACCTGACATCCATATAAGGCAACCTGTGTCTACAACCAACATCAAGACAAATCTGAGACTGCAAGATGAAGACCAGCATGAATATTGGGATAATCAAGCAGACAAATATGTATCTGGACAGGACAGTGTAAGAACTAGTGAACATGCAGATGAAACATCTGGTTTGGACCAGGAAGTCCTCCAACAAGCCATACCAGAAGATATATCACCTCAGAAGATACCGATATCGGAAGACATGAAACAAAGTGCTACTTCATCTGTGATGCAAATCATTGATCAAAGAAGAGACCATGGAGATGTAGCTGAACAACATAACTTCCAAATAGAATCAAGCAAACACAACCAGGATATCAGCCAAGAAGCAGAGAGCAAACATGAAGCTGAGCAACAAGGAGCAAGACAGGCTCAGAGCAGTATTGTTATGCCAGGAGCAGGCTACAGTGTAGAACAACACACTGGATCACAGCACCTGGACTCAGGCTATCATGATGACAATCTACCTGATATTGAATCCTTGTCCATTCACAACCAAACTGGTGATCTAGACAGTCCACCTGAACACTTCAGAAATTCCTTGGAGACGGAACTCCATACCAGGTTTCATGTTCCAGATGCAGGTGAAACAATACCCTGTGGAAATATGGCAAATCAACAAGACTCGGAAGGTCCTCAAGAAGACTCTGATAGTGAAATGTGGTTGATGAACCATGACCAAAGAGGAGTGCATGAGGAAGCAGGTGATGACGGGAGAGAAGAAATGTTTCAACAGAGTGAGATGATCCTCGTAACTGAACAGATCGGTATCCAAGGTGGAGATGCTGTGTCACCAAGAGCAGAACAACACCCACACCAAGAAATACTCAGAAAACAACAGTTACCTCAAACACATACTGGTCAACCTGCTCAAGATGCAGCTCAGGGTTCAGGTGTATCAGACACTTCTACTAAGCAAGATGCATCTGCAGACAACAAGATCACTGGAAGGACTGATGAAATGCAGTATCTTATTGATCCATCAAACCGATCCAAACTTCCTGGCCAGCAATGTGGAACAGAACACACTATAGCAGGGCATGATGTCGACACAGCAGGTCCACACAACCATTCAACTGAGACATCCCAAATAGGTACAGTGCCATCTGAGGATGTACAACAAGATGACCACCTTTACAGGGCAACTGACTTTCAGGGAATAGGACAGACAGCTGGAAGACAAGATGTGCCAACACAGCGGCAAGCAACAATGTATTCCAAAGAAACACTCCATGCTGCTCTCCATGACCAAACCATTTTACATCTACCTGGCAGAAAGATGGAAGTTACAAGACAAGAAGATGATCTGCCAATCCCAACCAGTCAGCAAAAGCAAATAACTGGCACACCTGGAAATGAAATATCTGGAATGGCATTGACTGGCATCTTTGGAAGTGAAATGACTGGAAAACCCGAAAGTCAAATGTCTGGAAATCAAATGACTGGTACACCTGGAAGCGCATCGACTGGTACACCCACAAGTCAAATGATTGGAAGAGAAATGACTGGCACACCTGAAAGTGAATTGAATTTCACACCTGGAAGACAAATGACTGGTACACATGGAAGTCTAATAACTGGAAGAGAAATGACTGGCACACCTGAAAGTGAAATGACTGGCACACCTGGAAGTCAAATGGCTGGCACACCAGGAAGTCAAATCCCTGGAAGTCAAATGACTGGAAGACAAACTGCCACACCTGGAAGTCAAATGACAGCTACACCTGCAAGTCAAATCTCTGGAAGTCAAATGCCTGGCACCATTGAAAGTCAAATGACTGGAAGAGAAATATACGGCCCACATGAAGGTGAATTGACTGGAAGTCAAATAATTGGCACATCTGAACATGAAATAACTGGAATGGAAATTACTGGAACCCTTGAAAGTCAAATGACTGGAGGAGAAATGACTGGCACAAATGGTGTTGAATTGACTGACACACATGGAAGTCAAATGGCTGGGAGGGAAATGACTGGTACATGTAGAAGTGAATTGCCTGGCACACCTGGAAGTCAAATGGCTGGCACACCAGGAAGTCAAATCCCTGGAAGTCAAATGACTGGAAGACAAACTGCCACACCTGGAAGTCAAATGACAGCTACACCTGCAAGTCAAATCTCTGGAAGTCAAATGCCTGGCACCATTGAAAGTCAAATGACTGGAAGAGAAATATACGGCCCACATGAAGGTGAATTGACTGGAAGTCAAATAATTGGCACATCTGAACATGAAATAACTGGAATGGAAATTACTGGAACCCTTGAAAGTCAAATGACTGGAGGAGAAATGACTGGCACAAATGGTGTTGAATTGACTGACACACATGGAAGTCAAATGGCTGGGAGGGAAATGACTGGTACATGTAGAAGTGAATTGCCTGGCACACCTGGAAGTCAAAGAGCTGGCACAGCTGGAAGCCAAATCATTGGCACACCTGGAAGTCAAATCACTGGAAGTGAAGTAACTGGAATGGAAATGATTGGCCCATCTGGAAGTCAATTCCCTGTAAGTCAAATCTATGGAAGTCAATTCCCTGTAAGTCAAATCTATGGAAGTCAAATGCCTGGAAGAGAAATATATGAAGGTGAATTGACTGGAAATAAAATAACTGGCACATCTGAAAATGAAGTAACTGGAATGGAAATTACTGTCATCCCTGGAAGTCAAATGACTGGCACACTTGGAAGTCAAATGGCTGTCATACCTGGAAGTCAAATGACAGACATGTGTGCAGGTCAACTGACTGAAGGAGGAATGACTGGCACACCTGGACATGAAGTAACTGGAAGAGACATATTTCACACACATGAAGGTGAAGTGACTGGAATGGAAATCACTGGCACACCTGAAAGTCAAATGATTGACACACCTGGAAGTCAAATGACAGACACACCTGCAGGTCAAATTACTGGAGGAGAAATGACTGGCACATCTAGAAGTCAAATGACTGACACACATGGAAGTCAAGTGGCTGACACACCTGCAAGTCAAATGACTGGAGGAGACATGACTAGCACACCTGGAAGTGAATTTACTGGCACACCTGGAAGTCAAATAACTGGGCAAGGAATGACTTGTACAGAACTGATTGGCACACCTGAAAATCAAATGACTGGAGTAAAGATGACTGGCACACCTGGAAGTGAATTGACTTACACACCTGCAAGTCAGATAAATGACACACCTGGAGGTCAAATGACTGGCACACCTGCAAGTCAAATGACTGGAGGAGAAATGACTGGTATACCTGGAAGTGAATTGACTGGCAAACCCAGAAGTCAAGTGACTGGCACACCTGAAAGTGAAATGACTGGAGGAGAAATGACTGGCACACCTGGAAGTGAATTGACTGGCACACCTGCAAGTCAAATGACTGGCACACCTGGAGGTCAAATGACTGGCACACCTGGAGGTCAAATGACTGGCACACTTGGAGGTCAAATGACTGGTACATCTGGAAGTCAAATGGCAGACATACCTGCAAGTCAAATGACTGGAGGAGAAATGACTGGCACACCTGGAAGTGAATTGACTGGAAGTGAATTGACACCTAGTGGTGAATTGACTGTCACACCTGGAAGTCAAATGGCTGTCACATCTGCAAGTCAAATGGCTGGAGGAGAAATGACTGGTACACTTGGAGGTCAAATGACTGGCACACCTGCAAGTCAAATGGCAGACACACCTGCAAGTCAAATGGCTGGAGGTCATATGACTGGCGCACTTGAAAGTCAAATGACTGGCACACCTGGAAGTGAATTGACTGGCACACCCGGAAGTCAAATGACTGGCACACCCAGAAGACAAATGACTGGCACACCTGCAAGGCAAATGACTGGAGAAGAAATGACTGGTATACCTGGAAGTGAATTGACTGGCACACCCGGAAGTCAAGTGACTGGCACACTCAGAAGTCAAATGACACCTGCAAGTGAAATGACTGGTACACATGGAAGTGAATTGACTGGAAGTGAATTGACACCTAGTAGTGAATTGACTGGCACACCTGGAAGTCAAATGGCTTTCACACCTGGAAGTCAAATGGCAGACATACTTGTAAGTCAAATGACTGGAGGAGAAATGACTGGCACACCTGGAAGTGAATTGACTGGCATACCTGCAAGTCAAATGACTGGCACACCTGGAGGTCAAATGACTGGCACACCTGGAGGTCGAATGACTGGCACACTTGGAGGTCAAATGACTGGTACACCTGGAGGTCAAATGACAGACATACCTGCAAGTCAAATGACTGGAGGAGAAATGACTGGCACACCTGGAAGTGAAATGACTGACACACCTGGAAGTGAATTGACTGGCACACTTGCAACTCAAATGACTGGCACACCTGGAGGTCAAATGACTGGCACACTTGGAGGTCAAATGATTGGTACACCTGGAGGTCAAATGACTGGCACACCTGGAAGTGAATTGACTGGCACACCCGGAAGTCAAATGACTGGAGGAGAAATGACTGGTACACCTGGAAGTGAATTGACTGGAAGTGAATTGACACCTAGTGGTGAATTGACTGTCACACCTGGAAGTCAAATGGCTGGAGGAGAAATGACTGGTACACTTGGAGGTCAAATGACTGGTCCACCTGGAAGTCAAATGGCAGACATACCAGCTAGTCTAATGACTGGAGGAGAAATGACTGGCACACCTGGAATTCAAATGACTGGCACACCCAGAAGTCAAATGACTGGCACACCTGCAAGTCAAATGTCTGGAGGAGAAATGACTGGTATACCTGGAAGTGAATTGACACATATTGGTGAATTGACTGGCACACCTGGAAGTCAAATGGCTGTCACACCTGGAAGTCAAATGGCAGACATACCTGCAAGTCAAATGACTGGAGGAGAAATGACTGGCACACCTGGAAGTGAATTGACTGGCACACCTGCAAGTCAAATGACTGGCACACCTGGAGGTCAAATGACTGGCATACCTGGAGGTCAAATGACTGGCACACTTGGAGGTCAAATGACTGGTACACCAGGAAGTCACATGGCAGACATACCTGCAAGTCAAATGACTGGCACACCTGGAAGTGAAATGACTGGCACACCTGGAGGTCAAATGACTGGCACACCTGGAGGTCAAATGACTGGCACACTTGGAGGTCAAATGACAGGTCCACCTGGAAGTCAAATGGCAGACATACCAGCTAGTCAAATGACTGGAGGAGAAATTACTGGCACACCTGGAAGTCAAATGACTGGCACACCCAGAAGTCAAAAGACTGGCACACCTGCAAGTCAAATGTCTGGAGGAGAAATGACTGGTACACCTGGAAGTGAATTGACACATAGTGGTGAATTGACTGGCACACCTGGAAGTCAAATGGCAGACATACCTGCAAGTCAAATGACTGGAGGAGAAATGACTGGCACACCTGGAAGTGAATTGGCTGGCACACCTGCAAGTCAAATGACTGGCACACCTGGAGGTCAAATGACTGGTACACCTGGAAGTGAATTGACTGGCACACCTGGAAGTAAAATTTCTGGCACACCTGCAAGGCAAATGACAGACACATATGCAAGTCAAATGACTGGTACACCTGGAAGTCAAATGGCAGACACACATGGAAGTCAAATGACTGGAGGAGAAATGACTGGCATATCTGGAAGTCGAATGACTGGCACACCTGGATTGACTGGCACACCTGCAAGTCAAATGACAGATACACCTGCAAATCAAATGACTGCAGGAGAAATGACTGGCACGCCCAGAAGTAAAATCACTGGCACACCTGGACGTGAAATAACTGTTACACCTGGAAGTCAAATAACTGGAATAGAAATGACTGGTATGCCTGGAAAAGAAATGACTGGTAAACCTGAAAGTCAAATGACTGGTACTCCTGGAAGAGAAGTATCTGGAAAAGAAATATCTGGAAGTCAAATGACTGAAAGGGAAATGACTGGCACACCCGGAAAGGACATCACTGGTGCTGGACCAATTGAAATGGAGACTGACATTGGAGATACAAATCACAATGGTGTACAAAGAGCAGATATCACAACTACATGGGTCCATGGTCCAACTGTTGGACACAGTATGAGTTTCCAACTATCTGATTCTGTATCCAGATCAGTGTATTCACCAGAAAAGGCAAGGGAGCAAATTGAAGTAGTTACTCATTCACATGGAAGAGAGGTAACTAGTATGGACACACTATCATCAGACACTGACAGGGTGCGATCCGATACTACAGTGAGTACAGAAGCAATTCCATCACTGGATATCAGATCAGTTCCAGTTCAGAAACCAGCTGTGAAAGTGGAAGTGGAAGAATATATTGCTTATGTTGACAGCCCATCACACAACATCCACCAAGACGTGGACAAGGATGTTCTTGCACAGACACCTGACATGTTGAACATCTCTTCAAGCCAGGGTCAATTGACAGGAGATTTGAAAACCAATCCTGTGTCCGAAGAATGTAGTAGTAGCTCTCCCAAATCACTGAGCAAATATGAAGAATCCACAAGAAGTAGACAGCAGGGGCAACCGTCACCTTTCCCTGATACAAGTACAGAGACTTCTGATGATGTGTATCTCTCCTTGGATGATCAAACAACCAGTGAAAGCCCAGGATCATCAATGTACACCACACCTCAGCAGTCTCCAAGAGCAATGTTCTATGACGACAGTGAAGACTCCAATCTGATGACAACCCCACAAGCAAGCATCGAAACCTTAGAGTATCTGCATCTTCCTTATGGGAAGGAAGACTCCCGGTTCACATCAGAGGAGATGAACCAAGAGACGACTGAAAGAGGAATCTCGGATCTCATGTCCGACATCTCAAATATCAAGACAGAATCTGAAAGGGCTGCAATAAAGAGAGAAGTCGAGGAGGAAATCGAGAAACTGAGACGGAAATCCAGACCCAGAAGATTAAGTGATTCAGCCTTCAGCTCGGACTTCACAGACATTGAAGCAGTGTCTCCAAGACTTGGGCAAGTTACAGACACCAGCTGGCAGAAAGGGGCACCACAAGGCATCAATTTGTACATTCCAGTTGTAGCACGAGTGACAGATTCATCCACACCGTCATCAACTCTGGGAGAGTTAGGTTCACAAACCTCGAAAAATAAGCAAGTGAGAACATCTTTGAAGGATTCTGGAAATGTGTTTGATGTTGATGAAAATGCAGATACTATGTCAGCTGAGGCAAATGAGGATTCTGATTCTGTAGTGACACCAACAGCAGCAAATCAGTTTCAGACGATCCTTAGTGAGAGAATATCTAAAAGCAATCAAAGTAAACAACAGGCTCTAACGAAAGTCAGTACCACACAACATTCTGAACACAATAGAACTGATGAGGATTCTGATACTGTAGTGAGACCAACAGATTCAACATCAGCAGAAAATCAGTTTCAGACAACTCTTGGTGAGAGAGTATCTAAAAGCCATCAAAGTAAAGAACAATCTCCAACTAAAGTCAGTACCACACAGCATTCTGAAGACAGTAGAACTGATATTCCTCACGTTGTCCTGACAGAGGTACAGGAGGAAATGGATGTGGATCATACTGGTTACATCTCTCCTGGAGAAGTATACATCAATCTTGTGTTGGATGAGCAATGGTTTCAACAACATGGTCTCGACAGTGTGACATATGATGAAAGCGATGATATGCTTGGAAATCTAACCAGAGTGAGACACAAATCGCCATCAATGACAGACATTCCAACAGAATTGGCCGTTGTGGACACTATAGAGAGGTCACTATCTGAAGGATTTCTTGATACTGCTTATCAGCATCGAGACAGCTTAAATTTCTCCTCTGATAGCATAACTTTCATCTTCTTTGGTCCTGGCAACAGAACGAGCCAAATGGAAGACGAGCACAGCAGTGAAATTATATTGACTGATAGAGGCCAGAGCAGATCCTCAGAACACCTTCGCAGTAATGGTAGCCCACCACTGAGACATAAATTTGGAATTGACGAAGACATTCTCCCTATCCGGGAAAGATCTACATCTCTAGACAACATCCCCAAACAGCACTCATCAAAGACTAATCTACACCGGTCTCATTCAGCCAGTCTGCTCAATGTTGAAAGTATCCATCAGGAAAAGAATGATGATGATGATGAGATGATCTTCCCTCCGGCTGTAGTAGAGTCAGATGAAGAAAATAGCAGTACAGAAGAACCAAGCCAATTTGACAATGAGAGACATGATGGAAAGAGAAGGAGTTTACAATATTCTCTTCAAACACAGGTGACAGATTCTCTGATCTCTGAAGGAATCGACCAAGACATACACCAGAACATGCAATATACAATACCTGCACAAGAAGCTCACATGAAGCTAAATACAGGAAACATGACTCTACCTCCACAAGCTGAGCCTCAACATGAACCAAAATATGCCACTGACTCATTATCAACATCAGCATCAGAACATTTCTTGCAGAACATAGTATTCCATAAGCCAGGAAGAGATTCAGCAGAAAGTAAGCTGTCTTCGGAGGAGCAGGCAATACTGCCAAGTGAAGACTTCAGTCAGGCATCACATGATGATCAAGGAGAGTTGGAACAAGAGCCTGGCAAGTTCTTCATTCAGATACCTTACCAAGCTACAGGTGAAAGAAATGGCAAGACCTTAGAAGCTCCAGTAGCAGAGAATGGCACTGTTCAGTACACAAGTACACCAAGAGGCAATGCAATGTTGGCCACTGGCACTGTCCGGATGTCAAGGCAGGCTGGTCCCACTAAGACTACAATGGAAGAAGATGCCGGAAGTGTCACTGACCAGCACACACCATCAGAAAGACCTGGTGAAATACTAACTGAAAGCACTGTTCACCACCAATCATCAAGTAATGAACCAGAAGTTGTGTATCATTCAACAACTCAAACAGGTGCTGAGGAAAGACAGCCTAATGCTCATCAGCTTGACATGCAATACAGATCAACTGAGCCATTAAAGCCAGCTCAACAAGGCGAAGCCTACTTGCCATCAGAAAGAGAATTCATGCTAGAGTTGAACCCGTCCAGCACACTACAGATCATGCAAGACACCCCCTTATCACCGGAGGAGCATCCAAGTTCAACATCTACTTTGAAAGAGCAGGATTATCATCCGATGACAGTGAAGCCCAGTGCAGAAGATATGCATGATGCAGAAATACAACATAGTTTGCAGAATGTCTGTCCTGTACAACAACAGCATCAGAGTGAACATCAAGCTACAGGGGACCGAAAGGCTGAACACCTAGGGGCTCGATTGGAAGGGAGTGGCTCTGTTCAATACACAAGTACACCAAGAGCAAACGACAACAAGTCCAGCTCAGACACCATTCCTGGACATCAAGAACAGGTTACCTCGTCACTGCAAGTGCATCAGATCATGCAAAATATGCCTCCCACCACAGTACAAGATGAACAGGGTCACGTCTCGACAACTCATCATGTGAATCAAGATGAAGATTGGCAACAGAATTGGCCACGAGTTGATGACACTGATACACAAGATGCCATGCCCAGGAGTTTACTGACTGAGTTTACTGATTTCACTTCCAGTGAGACGGATATCGAAGAGCGGGGTCAACTTGAACAACATTACAATCAACACGACAAGTCGTACACACATGCTGGTGTTGAATCAACTCTTTCAATACCCGAGCTATTGGTTGTGCAGAAGGGACAGTCTTGGCAGGATGATGCAACATACTCTGATGAACATGTGGATGGATGTTCTGAAATGTATGGATATACAGAAGAAAAACATTCAGTGCCTGATTCAACTATTCAACATAGTCCTGAGCATATGGTATTTCCGCATGAAGATAAATTGGTGTCGCCAATGGCAGAACAGACAGTGCAGATCCAGATCCAAGAACAGCAGCTTCATTCTGATCCGCCACAGCAGAGAGCAGCATCAAGGGAATCATCAACAAATCTAATATCAAGCCCAAGAGACAGCCAACTACACATGATCCAGCAACCAATGTTCATGGCTACATCTTCAGATGGCAGATCTAGGACACAGTCACCACAGAATCATCAAGTGAGTACAGTGAAGCAATTAGTTGAATGTGGAACACAGACAGTAAGGGAGTTGACATGTTCAGAGGCGCAAGCAGATGAAGAATCTAAGAAAGTGCGCAAGACATCACAATCTTCCCAGACAGATCAGCAGGACAACAGAACACCAATGAATTCTCCGAGAGATTCGAGATACAGTGAAAGAGGAGCAGAAGCCTACCCTCCATCACCGTCGAGCAGGTTACTACATTCAGAAATGTCCTCAGATGATGAGTTCTTCAGTCATCCTCACCTTGACTCTGGCTTTGTGTCATTGGCTGCCTCACCATCTATTGCCTCGTTTACATCAAGTAGGAGTTACCTGTCGAATGTGACCACGCAAACAGACTCAATTCTACCTCAGAGAAGGACATCCTCTAGTCAAACTCCCATCACAGTCAGCAGACGAGACATTGTCAGCAGCCCAGATGGTTCACCTGAAGATTCAAGATTCCTCGAAGACTCCAGACAGACAATAATCAGCCCATTCTCATCTTCTGACCACGAACTGTCATCTACAGAAAGTCTCGAGAGAACCTCGACTACATATGTTAAAAATAGACATCATGCCAATCAGATGTGCAATTCTTCATCCCAAACCATCTCAAACGATTACCGAAAGATGTCAAATTCCGAAAGTCAGACATATATTACGATAACAAATCTTAGTGAAGACGTAAATGAAGCATCAGATATACCACCTGAGCAATACTTCACCCTGCCCCCAGAAGAAACATCCATGGTTCAGATGAACAGCAGCCTAGGAGTCCATGCACAGAAAGAAGAAATACACCAAGATTCAGCGACTCAAAATGCCTCTTCAAGACCAGCTACAGAGCAAGAAAGATCCATGATGATTCACCCAAGCTCTATCTCAAGTGTCCACGAAGCTGCTACTTCTCTCAAGCTTGCTGTGTCCTGTTCTTCAGCCCAAACAGATATTGATGGCTCCATTAACAGCACTGGACAGACAGGACCCGGCTTGATGCATAATGAATATTACCAGACTAGCATGGCTGATGCATCTGTATGGGCAGACATTTCAAATGAAGTGACTATTAGTACACAAACTGAAGACGAAACTGAAGACGTGAGGGAGACAACATTCCACCTGTGGCAGGAGGATACATCAGATCTGGAGTACAGACTTGCCAGGAGACAAGACAGTGAGTATCCGGCACTGAGCAAGGAAATGCAAAGTGTATCTGTAACAGCAGACATTGATGATGAAGGGTCCATTGGTACCCAAACTGATGAAATGGAGGACTCCAAGGCCACAACATTCAATCAATGGCAAGATGGTGCGTCCAGGGAAATGCGAAGTGTATTTGTAACAGCAGACATTGATGATGAAGGGTCCAATGGTACCAAAACTGATGAAATGGAGGACTCCAAGGCCACAACATTCAATCAATGGCAAGATGGTGCATCCAGGGAAATGCGAAGTGTATCCGTAACTGCAGACATTGATGATGAAGGGTCCATTGGTACCCAAACTGATGAAATGGAGGACTCCATGGTCACAACATTCAATCAATGGCAAGATGGTGCATCCAGGGAAATGCGAAGTGTATCTGTAACGGCAGACATCTCAAATGCAGTTAGCATAAGTATACAGACAGATGAAAGTGATGAAATAGAAAGGCTGAGAAACATCAGAGGACAATCGACAGACGACAAGCTTCACAAGGTTGATGCCTCTACAAGCAGCTTCAGTGATCCAGAGAGACGACAAGATTTGTATCAAAACAGCATCCTCAGATCAATCTCTTCCCAGATGGACTCTGATATACCAAGTGATGACAATACAGGATCTGAAACCGATATCCTATCACCGAGACACTTTGTCCACAGTTATCAAGATCTGAGTTCAGCCATCGATGAAGACTTCGCCAGAAAGAGAATAAGCTGTAATGTATCTCGATCAACAGATGACCTCTCGTTGCCATCAATGCTAGTGAACACAGGACAGGAAATAGAAGCCCTAAAAAGAGAACATTCCAGAATGATGCAATTGTTGGAACGATCAAGAGTAGATACTAAAGGATACAGGGAACAGGTCATCTCCAACACCCAAGAACAACTGGCTTCTTCGTCTAAAGAATATGCAGATGTCTGTCCATCATCACCTGAGGATCCCATGTTGATGAAAAATCTACCAACAGCAATATCTGAAGAATTGGTGTTTCCAACAGAGAAAGAGTCCCCAGAATCTTCCCCAACAAGCAGTGACTCTCCAGCTACGGTCATTGAACACGGCAGAACCAGCAAGAGCAGTGAAGAAGGAAGTCCTCTCAACACTTACTGTGAAGAGATTCACAAGACTCACGAGACCAGAACTACTGAGTTCAACATCCAGCAGAACATCGATACAGAGGAAATGATCCTGAGACTGCAGAGCTTGTCATCAGAAGATCAATATGTTGTCCACGTAAAGCACACAGATCTACAAGATGGCGATTCTGAAAACATAGAACTGACAGAAGGGGAAATAACCTCAGAAGACCAAGACCGGTTCCGTACTCTGCAAGATTTAGATACTGAAGAAATTATCCTAAAATTGGAAAGATTATCCTCTGATGAATATCAGACTTCCCATTCAGATGACGACTCAGAATTTGTTCGTTCTAAACGTGACAAGAATAAAGAAAGCAAAGAAGTGACAGAAGCCACAATACAACTATCTTCTGAAGAGCGTGGTGTAAAGCCAAAGGAATCCGACCAGATGCCAGTGACCTTACAGAAAGTTGAAGATCAGAGTATGCGTCAGTCTATGAAGAAGGCCCACATCTATGCACAAACCATAGATGAGAGCACCTCAAGGAACAGCACAACTCAGACTCTATCAGCAAGGACTGACTACTCGCAGACAAGGCAAGGTTACACACAAGACTCACTAAGCCCAGTGGAGGTTACCATCAACGATGAGACTGTCATAGATGACATCTTCAGTGACAATTCCTTCATGTCGCCATCATCCATGCCTGACATCATTGAAGAAGAGGGACAGCAAGGAGTCAATGGCTTCCACCACGATCATCAGAACAGAACATCTGCCAAGAGATATGTCAGTGCTGGAGTTGATGCCATCGTCGACAACTCCGATGAATTCACTCAAACAGACCAAGAAGATTCTGTTTACGAGTCGAGCTACAGCAGCGAATTCAGACGCAGGTTCTCGGAGAAGTCCACTGACACAGCTCGCATTCAGTCGGAGCTTGAACGACTCGAGAAGGAGCGAGTCGAGATCATCGAACTCCTGTCTCTCAACTACCTCCCATCCAGCCTGACCGTGGAACTCCTAGAGGCCAAGATGAACTACTGCATCGGCCAGACAGACATGCTCCTGGCTTCACTGGAGGACTCCTGGGACAAGGAGTATGCAGAGCTCACCTCCAGCAAGGCGGGACTAACTCAAGTCACCAAGTCGTACCTGGCAAAGTACAGAATGGAGTTCAAACAGTCGAAGAAGGAGATGGAAGCCTGCATGGAATCCAAGCAGAGGCAGAAGAGTGGAGGACGAGGAAGAAGGAAGGCACGCAACAGCGACATCATCAAGATGAAGAGGAGGGCAGAGATTGAAGCTTTCAAGCTGGAGAGGATGAGAGAACAGCAGATGTATCAGAGGACGAGAAGCAGCAGCCCTCTCAAGATGAGGTCTCACGATTCAACGGAGAGAGACCACAGTTCTCCCAACGTCACAAGGACATTTTCAGAGTACACCGCTCACAACATGACGCCAAAGCAGCGAAAGAAGCATCTCGTGAAAATCCGCAGGAATATTGTCGCAGCATCGGAAGACGAGCTCCAACAACTACGGTCACGGTCGACTTCTCCCATGTCTGACTACTCGTTCACGGACTCCAGGTACTCACTAAACTCTTCCAGAGAATCCATCTTTTCCCCTGAACGGTCACTGTCGCCTCAGATGTACCCACGTCAGAGCTACAGCGCTCCAAGGCCAAGCAACCACAGAGACGGCTCAGATCTTGTTACAAGACCCCACAGCATCGGACCAAACTACCACCGCTTCACGCCCTCCGATCAGAGAACTTACCTCCCGCCATCCCGCTTTCCCTCCGTGGCCCAGATCATGTCCAACGGCATGGACCCGGAACAGATGATAGAAGAGACGAGCATCATCAGGGAACTTAACAAGAGACAGATATCGGAGGCTCGGGCGTCTCTTAGACAGCTGGAGACCAGAAGCAGAGCTCTGAGAATGACAAGGTAATAATAAATACTAAATTCATATTATTGCACTTTTCAAGCTTGTTTATGTATACATAGCCTGTTCAAAGACATTTTACAACATAAGAGAACTATACATTAATGAACTGGTATTAGTGTGCATAATATTAATATATAGCCTAGCTTGAGGATATTACATTATGTCATTTGATTCAATTTGCCGTCAACCTTTCTATAAAATCTGCCATAAAATAATGGTGAAAGGTAGGAATACTTGGTATTACTACTAGTTCTTTTTCTGAGATATATGAAAAGTCGTGTCATTTGTATATTTATTTTAGTTCCCCCAGACTCTCAAACGACCGAGTGATTGAACGAGAAATATCTCCAGGCCATGGGTTCCACTCCAGAATCAGTCAAAGGGTAAGTAACCTGGGTCCATTTGTAGAGATACAATGTTTTGATGCACTACATTTGACTCCCAACAAATTGATTTTGTTTAGCATTATCCACGTGTAATATAAGGAGCAGTTAGCCGTGAACACACATTTAATAGTATTGTAACAGTTGTAAGCTTATGAAAGGTTAGCATACACAAATGGAAAATGTTACTGCATATTGTCTGATGTCTCTAATGGCTATGTTGTTCTGACAGGCTATTGACGATGAGATAGAGAGCTTGAGAGAAGAGCACAGCAGATCCAGTGGTAGCCCGGACCTCATTGATGGCAGTCCTAGATATGAGAGGACATCCTACACCATGGAGAGCAGGTAATTACTGTAATTCATTCATTCATTCTCTCTATATCTCTCTCTTGCACACACTCTCTCTCCTCCCTCCTCCTTTCTCTGGTCTCCTCCCTCTCAATCTCTATCTCTCTCATTTTGACATTGACTATTAATACTGAAATAATGTCTTTTATATATTGTGCACCCAATTTTCCTTTCTTCTCTCAAACGTACCGCAAATTATAATAAAATCTTATCGTATCTTATCGATCATTACCATAACATTTCTTGATCTTTCTTCAGATACAACCTTCGCTCATCTTCTCCAACAACTCTGGGGACCTCCTACACCAACTATGCAGCCTACGCCAGGGACCACCTAGTCCGGAGCGAGCGCAGAATCCAGACCATCCTGAGTTCTGGACCTCCTCCGTCCTACCAGTACAGCCAGAACAGACGTAACTCATCCTCGACCTCCGTGATCAGCGACCTCCATGCTTCCTCCGAGTCGCTGAACACATCCACATCCACGTCATACCTCTCCTTCGTCTCCAACATGAGCGGAGGGGACGAGAACCGATACTCCCGGTCCAGGCCCATCAGCTCATCCGATGTCAAGGCCAGGATCCACCACAGAACCAAGAGGAGGAAAGACTGAACAGGAATATGTTTGAAATCACCAGAATTACACCACCAAACTAGGAGAAGAAAACCCTGAATACAATCATCTTCAAGATCTTCATAGTTCACACCAAAGTCCTGCTACAGACATTGGTAAGCCAAAGATACCTCAGTAGTGCCATGATAAACTGACTGAACCAACAGAAATAATGACTGAATTGACCGAACCAACAGAAATAATGACTGAATAAATTATCAAGACCATGTTCACCATCATCTCACCGGCTCTACTGCAGACACTGGTAATGCTGTGGTAAAGATACCTCACTAGAGCCATGATGCACAACTGAACCAAGAGAAGAACCAACAAAATAAACAACCATTACATCCATCTTCAGGACAATCAATACGCCACCACAGAGGTTGGAAATGCTGTTGCAAGCATACCTCATTAGTGTCAAAAAGACCAAAGTAATTCACCAATGAACCAAAATAAACCCAAGTGCAGGAGAGACTAAATATGACAATTATCACCATATTCTTAATCTTCTTGAATTCACATCAGTGCTTCTACAGAGGATGGTGGCAATGTGACACGCATACCTCAGCATCACCAGAATGACCAAAGTAATGATACATAGGAACCCTGTGTAATCTCTTTAATTTATGAGGCAGTGGACTATGCAAAAACCAGATATCGTCTAACATTATAAGAATCTGCCCTTGTGACTGAGAGAGAATCTTGATGTGAAATTGCACACCTGCAATACCAATGTTTCCACAAGGACCAGAAACCAGTCTCTAGTGGAGTACCTCAATCTGAAACATGGCACAATTTGTTGACAGACAAACCTGTGAATAGACAAAGTGGAAGTGCCTGTAATTTGGATTTCAACCAAATGATGATGGCCAATTAAGTTTGTATGGCGGGTTTGTGATAATACCTTAATCCTCAAGTGCCAAATACAATCTAAACATGCTGGAATACCTATACCCTGAAATTTACTGATGGAACTATTGCTGAAGAAGATCTTTGTTTTGTATCATCCATGTGGGATGGTTTGTTTTTCTAGGATTACTTGTTACTCTTTCCGTCCGCCTACGTATCGGTCTGTGATAGTTTTGTCACCAGACCATATCAGTATACTACTATATAAACACCATCATCATGAAACATTATAAGCAGGTTTTGTCTGATGATCTAGATGTGCCTTTGGAAATATTCAACTTGTTAGTTCTAATCATAGATTATAAGGACTGGATAACCAACTCCTATCATTTCATATGATGATGAGGCGGCGCGCACATTTTGACGC
>JAUTBX010129868.1:21459-34634 GCA_032361465.1 Lepetodrilus tevnianus | reverse complement strand
GAATGTATGTATCGTTAGTGTCTGTATGGCTTTATAGCATACCTATAAGTACCATGAATGTATGTATCGTTAGTGTCTGTATGGCTTTATAGCATACCTATAAGTACCATGAATGTATGTATCGTTAGTGTCATGGTTGTCTGCAAGTTATTGGTATGTGATACTAGTATTTTAAAGTTGAAACAAAACAATTAGCGGGCATAAAATTACGAAACTATAAGGTAGAAGAGATGGAAAGAAACCATTCAGAATTTCAATCAAACGTACGCCACCTATGTCCACTAATACATGAACAACTTCATGTACACCACTAACTTATATCATGCATTCATTTGCATAATACATGACTCCCTATAATGTAACGTGTTTAAATAACTCAGTGTTATTCATTGTTATCTTATAGCTATTCAATTCACATACAGTCCAATTACAGATTTTATCGTCGCTGTGTAACTAGTATTATTTTCCAGATAGGCAAAGCCTACACAGACAGACGTGGCCTACACATACATGGCCTACACAGACATGGCCTACACAGACATACATTGCCTACACAGACAGACATGGCCTACACAGACAGACATGGCCTAAACAGACAGACGTGGCCTAAACAGACAGACATGGCCTACACAGACAGACGTGACCTACACAGACAGACGTGACCTACACAGACACACGCGACATACACAGACATGGCCTACACAGACAGACATGGCCTACACAGACAGACGTGGCCTAAACAGACAGACGTGGCCTAAACAAAAAAGACATGGCCTACACAGACAGCCATGGCCTACACAGACAGACGTGACATACACAGACAGACATGGCCTACACAGACAGACGTGGCCTACACAGACATACATGGCCTACACACAGACAGACACGGCCTATACACAGACAGACATGGCCTACACAGACATGGCCTACACACAGACAGACATGGCCTACACATACAGACATGGCCTACACATACAGACATGGCCTACACAGACATGGCCTACACAGGCCTATCCTTTGACGAGGAATCCAGGGCAGGATATGACTTCATACTTACTTTACCGAGAAGTTTTAGATTTAATTAAAACTGGGTTTGTGGTAAGTCTGATATCACCCCCACATTGTCCTCCCTACCCAGCAACATATTAATTACCGAATCTCGTTTAACTTGTTTATACAGCGACCTGAAGGACCAATTAATTCTTATCACATAAATAACACGTATTCGTGACTTGGCATTCTTTCTTAGACATTCCAGTAAAGACAATGGCTCGACGTGTAATTCGCCGAGGCCTAATTAAAGCAGCAGCGTTTGTGAAGCTGGTTGTGGAGTAGTTAGTGAGCAGTTATAAGCCTTGCTTGTAGAGATAAGTGCCACAGCAATACTATCGATATAGCCATTATGCATAGCTCTAAGTGGTGTCGTTGAGAGCTCGGAAATCCCCTATTCTAAACTTCAATGTGTAAATCTACATGCTTTTGAGTATGCAGTACAGCATGCGACAGCAACACCTATTAAAGGAACTGTAATCTTTTACACATATTGAACATACGTGAAAGATATATAGAGTGTAAACATACGGTTTTATGTTACGTATCATAAACTTCAATATGCAATTCTAATTTAATATTCCCGAAAAAGCATTACAGCGGACCGGACAACAACCGGACAGAACACATTAACTGATATTTATTTGATAAGCAAATATTATGTGGGAAAATGGTGTCGCATAATTAGTAGGAAAGTCTACTAATGTTCTAAACGTTTTTCAATAAGTTACATAGTAAATAAAGCACGTGTCGCAGATTACAGCCAGGTGATTATCGTAACACCTAATAGTGACTGCAGCTAAAGGTGAACGACTTCCTTGTTCTGTAGTCCGAGTACTTACAATGATATCCGTACTTAATTGATATCCGTACTTACAATGATATTCTAGACTGCGTTGATATGTCCAAGGCAGGATGATCAGGCTTTAGTATACAACTGTTTGGTATCTTATTATCTGGCTTACTGACCTTGTATTGGTTTAGATGGTATTGGCTATGAATGAGGATGGGCAGTCTCTGTGATGACCTATGTACTATATGCATGAAGACTAATAATGTTCATATTCCTTTGAATTTGCGGGGTTTGGTCAATTACACTAGATTATTCATAGTCTCAGAAGGTGTACATTGTATCTTGAATAGGAGTATACTGATGAGAACAAGTTGTAACACATATATACAAGGAATTCCCTGGAACTACTAGCATAATAGAAAGTATTAAATACGAGGAATCTAAGATGTGAATTAATTTTAGGACATAATTATTATTTATCTGACATCAATGTTATCCAGTTATAAAAAGGAATCAGTTTGGACGTTAGTCATAATTCAAAAAACCGTATGAAGTCCATATTGATCGAGTCGTCACGCCAAGTAGTGTTTTCAGACACAAACTATCCCACATTATTACCAATATTTTTTTTGCGACACTTTACCAGCCTCAAACCCCTTAAACTCGCATGTTTACGACCCCTGAAGTCTTCTAGAACTGACCCCTGGTGTCCCCCGCTGCCTGGAAATTAGCACGTGTGAGACACCTCTTGAAATGTCAGGCAATACTAGTCGAGAAACGTTCTTTTCACTAACGCCAGTGGATATTATGGGATAAGGGACCTTTCATTCCGAGCACGAACTTAGTCACTGGAAAATTTATCTCGGAAAATAAAAGATTGAATTTAATAATAAGGTCGAAGTTTCCAGAGAGAAGATCAGGAAATTAGCTTTACAACGATCGGCAGTCTGTTATTTCTTTAAGATGGTTGGTCACTATCGATATGACTTGGTACATGACCAGTGGCTACTTGAGATAGATGACACGTGTCATTTAATGCAGATAGTCACAAGAAATATGCTCATCTAGATATATAGAATAATAATAACAATAACAATAATACAAATACAATTAAAATAATAGATACAAAAATTTTAAAAAAATAAATAAATTAATTAATTAATTAATGCACGCATAGTCACTGGCTGACTAACTGACTCACTGACTGACTAAATCAATAAATAATAATAAAAATCGTATAACACTGTACTACTATAAATAGTTTACATAACATAAAGGCTGAAACTTCAAAATACTAAATATATTTTTTATTAAAGATATTCTTAGTAATCCCTGTGAACATTTCCCTTTCTTGAAAACACAAAATAAAATTGGCATGTTAGGCTTCACGACTGTAACATATCGCAGACAAGGCAAACCCCAGAATTGCTTGGTCTGATTATAGTCGATTAAAGAGCAAAACCACAGCTATATCTCGGTACCGTTTGACATAACAGTGAGTTAGGAGTCTAATCATGCCATTGTTTTGTGGTTTCCTGTGGCCCCTAGGCAGGGATCCAGTAACTACACGACCTGGCCATCCACTCCCATCCTAAGTGATGATGTCACCTAATTTCGCGATGAAATTAAGCCACGCGAGCTGTGTTGGGGAGGTAGCTTCGGCATTGTGCCATCCCAAAGAAAAAAATAATTATGGAGCACTTTTCCAAATGAATTTTTGTGTAAAAGGTCATTTGTGGTGTTAACATGTCTTGCTTCTTTTCGGCGGGTTCGAATAAAAGTCGAAATTACCATACTTAATAATTGCCCCAAATGCTCCTGAACATTGTTACTAGTTATTTCTGACAAAGAGAAAGAAAACATGTAACTATTACATGCACATGATTAAAGAATATATTAAGTAAGATATTGAATTTTGTAAACTGTCCTTAAACGATATCATGAGAACAGGGAACACACTTTGAAATATTAGTGTTAGAAACGTGGATAATAGAACACATACGAATTTTGACCGGTCGACAAAGGCCGACACCAACTGAGGATTAATACATAGGGAACTATTATCTCATTAGCACCGTTGACAGTGATATTAATATCCGCGCTGATGTTAATTATGGTAATTAACTTCTGTTGTTTATGCGCCATAGTCCTCACGCTGTGTCTCGGCGCAATACATGCATTCAACTGTTCAACTGTTCCAGATATACTAGCACCAAAGGTTAGTCATACATGTGAAAAGCAAAACTATCGACGAGCGTACACGGAATATGTACTCTATATTTTACTTTGAAAGGACTACAGTTTTAAAGCATTATTCTTATTTTTTGTATGGTCAAAAGTAAAAATGCATTTGGCATATTAACTGAAGAATAGTAAGATATTTTTGTCTCTCTTTCAAGCTATATCTTCTGCAATTTGAATTGTTTTAATGAACTTTCTATGTGAAATACGCTATACTTCCAATATAATTACCAATATAGTATTATAGGCATTGATCCAGCTGCTACTGTGATGTAACGAATTATTGGGCAACGCACGTATAATTGCTACACACTGATGATCAAATATAAGCAACTAATGCGTGACAAGTAAACTCTATCGCAATTTCATAAATTCAATATTCTAAAAGGTCATCACATTTTATGAAAATCAATGGTGCTATGAATTAAAACTAAATACGAACTGCAATGAAATATAATACTGAGGAAAGCTCATCGAAAATTAAAATGTACACGCATTATTAATAGCATTGTAAATCTGAAAAAACAAATGTTATATTATTAAATAAAATAATAAAATCTGAAATATTCCACGGAATATCCCATAACATCGCTTCATTGATTAGTCTATAAAATACAATAAATTTATAAATAACATATTTGCAGCAATGCTTTAAACATTATAGTATTAACAAATATAAGTTAATAGGTTATGCATTAATGTAGTCTATATTAGGCCTTAAACTCTTAAATAAATTATTCATCACTTAAACGAAGACAGTTGACCATTGTTTTATTTAACTGATAAATATATTTCTTAGCACGAACAAAAATGAAACATTGGCCTTAAATGTTCTGCAGCCAGGGTTTTATATTCAAAGTGAATATTTCGACATACTCTTGACGGTAGGGGGTTGCAGTAAGAGGTAAAGGGTGGGGGTTAGAGGTACGGGGTGGGGGTTAGAGGTTGGTGTGGGGGTGGGGGTGGAATGTAGAGCTGATATAGCGCTTGGATGGAGATACAAAATTGAATGATGAACGCTTTGCTGGTTTGGAGGAAGCAGGGGGGTTGGGGCTGGGTATTAAACGTCTTCACTGGAGGTATTTAACTGAATTATATTTCAAAAGGCAATTATATTTGATAACATATACGGACGAGATTTAAGCACAGGTAGTAATTACATATCAATCTGTTAGATCTGTGTGTGGAAGTGCATTGAAGTGTACGTATGAGTATTAGGATATGTATTTAATGTTGTTCCACCAAACATGCAAGCACGGTCATATCTAAAACACTCAAGTATAACTCTGGTGATAAGGGCACAGTTATTTCAACTGTCAGTGAAGTATCTCAAAAGTACGTGTATATAATATTCCGAGATATATTGTTTCATGTGAACATTCTCTGAGGACAGGCATCGACTATACCCCATCCGAGACAAGAGGCCAAGCATATCTGGTAACCCGACACGCAGCAGTTCTTCTTTCCGTCTCCTCGACATCGAAACCCAACTCTTTCTCTACCTTTTATTCGTGACCTAACATGGGACAATAGACTTCTATTGAAGGAAAGCCCGACCTAGACGTGCCATACAAACACAGCCCAGATGGGAGCAGTCTTCACTTGTCCCCGGCTCTGTGCATACTACAGACACGGAGAACTCCAGAGCAGAGAAAATGTCAGTGTTATCAGAGATATCCAGCGTTTTCCCCCCGTCCATGAAGTCTATCCCTCCCTCCCTAGAGCAGGGTAGTTGGGTAACCTATATAGTACAGGGCGAGGCGGCCTGGAGAAGTCTAGGGTACAGGGTAACGTGATAGGAACCCGGAGCACGATAGTTCAACGACATCATGCAGACAGGACAGCATAGCTTACCTACAAGTCGCTACACTTAACTACAGTGGTCGCAATATAGCACGGGTGTATCTATATATACCATTATACCTGTGTTGGCTGTAAAGGATATTCAAAATGATACCAATGATTAAATACATGTCTGTTGGCAAAGCCTGCTCACATGGAAGTCATTGCATGTTGTTTAGTATTATAATATCAGCATTAACACTTTGACAGTCAGTGATTACGAATGTGTAAATTAATTTCGAAAATAGAGTTATTATTAGCAATTAACATCATTATCCATATTTTCCACATCTACATATTTGTATCGATGTAAATTAAAACCATATTGGATAACTAGGTAACTAAAGCTCGAAAGAGACATTTCAAAGCCTACCTAATTATAAACCACAAGGGTTTCACGAGAAGGTTCTGAATCTGATATGCCGATGGTTAAATCGCATATTTCTCATATGCTGAGGTATTATATCTCGAAGGCCAAATACTGTGTCTCATATGTCGAAGAACTGTGTCTCAAATAACCGAAGCATTGTGTCTCATACGTCGAGATTATGTTGATGTACTATACGGTGTCTCATATACCGTAACCGAAGCATTGTGTCTCATACGTCGAGATTATGTTGATGTACTGTTGTGTCTCATATGCCGAGGAACCGTCGAGATTATGTCGATGTACTATTGTGTCTCATATGCCGAGGAACCGTCGAGATTATGTCGATGTACTATTGTGTCTTATATGCCGAGGAACCGTCTCAAATAACGAGGTACTGGGTCTCATATGCCGAGGTAATATGTCTCATAGGTCGAGGTTTGGGATGTCATACGCCTAGATGCTGTCTCATACAGGTATCTCGAAGTAACTGATATGACACAACATCGCAAATGAAATATACTTCAGCACATGTTCCACCTATCGGCATCACACCACGACACTGGTATCGGCAAGGTTCAGATGCATACACTAGGGACGAACCTTCAGTAGATCCAACTGACGTTGTACGCGACACCGTGTAGCATACAGCCAATATACATTTCCGTGTGTATAAGCTGACAACAGAGGACAAGCACAATTGACGAATTTTAACATCAGTTTAATCGTATTAAAGCCCATTGTATAGTGTCTTTGACACAAAGTAGAAGCGGACAACAATGCAAATATTCGCCGAGCAAAACAGAAAAAAAGGAGTAGATTCATACATAAAACGATCAGTATATAATGTGTTGGCATAGCAACGCAACAAGTACTGTATGTTCGAAGAAGCAACAAACACTATACACAGAATGTGGAATTGGTGGTAAGCGGGCTTGCACTATCCCTCCAGTACTGGGTCTAAGCTATGGACACAGTGTACATTGTACAAATAGATACCACGTACTTTGTATTCACCTGGGAACTTTTGGCATTAGCTATAATAACGTTGAATTTTTTGGTAATTTACAAGCACACAATTGACGAATACCTTGTTGTATACTTCAATGAGTAATAGACGTAGACACTACGATGACATGAATGAAACAGTACTCAGGGAGAGAGACGATTTGATAGACACAGATTTTGATATGGAATATGAAACGAACTATATGGCGTGTCCGTCATAGCGAGTCGGATTTGCCCGAGTACGTACAGCATCAAAATAGCATGGGCTATCAAAAGCGTCTCTCTGCCTATATGCATAATGAAATGATATGGTTTAGAACCACCAAAATGATCTATTGACAACACCGTTGACATTTACATGGAACAGGTAATGAACACTTCGTCAGTAATTCTACATCTTGCGTAAATCTATTCAATAGACATCAGTTGTGACGTGGAAAGTTTTGATTTGACAAAATTATGGGAATACTTGTACATGGTAAAATACAAGTCATTTTTACAAAACAACACTATTTAAGGTTGAACGAACCTTTGTTTTTGTTTGCGTCGGTGGCCATGCCATGTCGATGGCTAGGTTAAGAGTCAACTCTCAATTCAGTCCAACTGTTTCAGAAACTTGGTTTCTTCAAAGTCAGGTAAATATCGGCCAATAACCGAGCAAATTGGGCTTGGGTAAGTTCAATGACGTAATAGCTACAGCTGCCCTTGTAGAACGATGAACGGTGCACCTTGTACACACGTAATGATGACGAATACACACCGATTGGTGACAAGTCTTCATTCGAATGTTGAAGAAGGTGTAATACGGGCCCGGCTCCTGTGGCCCTGTATGGGTGTCTTCCGGATCCCGGACAGACAATGGCGTTTTAAACGTCTTATGGCATTATATGTTCTTTCCCTTCATCCACAGGACACGAACAGAGGCTGCCAAGGGAGGTAAGCAGCTCTTCGTGACTTCTTTCTTCAGCACTTTCTTTGAGCTCAGCACTTTCGTCCTCATAGCACTTTTTGTCAGTCAAGTATTGTCCAGACTCGGATCGTCCGTAGCCTTCACAGTTCGAGTATTGTGACGTTCTCTAGGGTAATAACGAGCCGAACCGGACCGGACCAAAAAAACACGGTCCATCCGAACCTCTAGCGGATATTATTACAAACGTCTCGGTAACCAAGTGCTAATGTCCGATACACGCACAGCATATAAAAACCATTATACTGGGTTGGGTAATAGCACTAACTGATCCTAGACTGCTAGGGTTGCCAGAGAGAGGACCTACGGCTAGTGCAAGCTTTGCCTAGGTCCCATGCAGACCTTTATAGGGTCTCAAACGGGCCCTCCTTGTGTAGACTAGGATACTGTCACCATCATTGGATGGACATATACGGCCAGTTGAACGACCCTCCGCTCAACAGCATATCACGTATAAGGGTCTCGATTGGTGTCTTGCCTACGAGACGTACGAAAAACAGCTGTTCGATAACTTGGGCGCTGACTGTGCGAAGTGATGGTAGTCTTAGAAGGAGCTTGCCGAACCTGGTTGGCTGGTTGGGGTACTGACTACGGACATACTCCTCCAGAGCACACTGCGACTTCTCCTGAATACTCTCGATGTGGTTGTTGTCCGACAGTCCACAGGCATCTGAAACAACAACAGAACATTACACATCCGCTTGCATGGGCAGACAACTGTCACATGTTATATAATAACCGGTGAAAGCAATAATATACATGGTAATTCGAGATAATTCAATATTATTTCCTAAACGAAAAATATCAGTTTTATTAACTATGTACATGTATGGCTATTTTTAATAGTTCGTCACGTTTAATCGGTGTCATTGTTTATTCATAACTTTACTTTATTGCGAATGTTTATGCCTAAACGTGTTTTTTTTATATCTACAATCATTATATTATCAGTTTATGTCAATAAGAATGCATGTGAACTAATCTGTTAGGACATCGTTATTTTGCAAATAGCTTTAAACATAACGCGGTGTATGATATTTTAGTGTGCATATTGCACAACGGACAACCTCGATTAGTCATACAGAATACCCGTATTCCAAAGCTAAACTGTAAACAGTTTGTGCATTTCAGTGAAAGCAGCATTCCAAATACTAACTGTCAGTTTTGATTAATGTGCAATGCATAAAAGTTGGTTTATTTTCTGGAAGAATACTTTGCTTGTGAAACGATAGTCCATCAGCGGAGGTATTTAACGCCGCTGCCAGATTAAAGATCGGTGCACTGTCAAAGACCGGGGCACATGCTATCAGCCCACTCTCCTTCTCCCCTCCGATCTAATGCTGAGCGAATAACGCCGTACCTAAAGACAAGACCATCTCACGGCATCCCACCGCCAGCTTACAGACAAAAGGGGGAATAAAATGCCATAAAGACGTCAACACGATCCGGGAACAAATTGAAGACATTCATCGATAGCCCGACCTATGCGTACACGCCAGGCTCTCAGATTGAAACACTTTGACAATGATATTTCGTGACCTCCTATCATAATGTATTGATCTCGATTCAGATAGATATTAGCTTTCGCCAGCCAAAAGGGGAGTCGGAATAATCATTTCAATTTTGCCTGGCCGAGCTAGGGCCGCAATGAGCATTTGGTTCGGGATGGCGATTGACTGCAAGGGTCTGGTATAATCAGTTAGGGCTCGCGAATGACCGTCGCGATATGAACTTGTCAGCACTGCTTGTATATGAAATTGTTCAAATAACAGCGGTCGTGTGTTAGCCTGGTATTATTGGATCAAGGGATATTGATACAGATATAAAATGGTTCTTCGTTTGCTCTTAGTCCCAAACAATCCGTTCCACCACGTAGATTCGATTTTCCTATGATTTTATCCCTTCAGTCGTGTCTGGTATCATTAAACAATGTCTCTCATATTTTCAGCATAATTGGACCTTGTTGCTACAACGAGCGACAGAAGCAAATTGAACCTTGGTTACGGGGCACGCTGTTATTGAGGATGCGATGTACAGTTTCTGGTTCTCGTCCTCATTTCTTGGATCAAATCCTCAGGAATATTTATCTCGGGAAGCTACCAACGTATCCCTAAGCACCGATACCGCACATTTCCGAACAGTTTACGCTTTTGCATGCAAGTAAATATCGAACAAAGCGGGGATTCTATTTGACTGCACACATCAAATGAGCATGTCATTATTTTAGAGACGGTAATTATTTGAATTGCGGGATCGCTTTAAGTTAACGACTCTCCTCATGTCGGCTATTCTGCTTGGCTGCCAAATGACATCGTTCTGTGCAAGCAACACGGACAACGCGAGGAAACCGGAAGTGTTGAGGTGTGAATGATTGACGCCAGATCGATCTCACTTTGCCGGCGTTCCGTGTTCCTCTCCGGCTCCGTGTACGAGATGACGTGTCCCCCGCGCGCAGGAAGAAATTACACACGTGCTTTCAGTGCATGGATGTTGCTTTACAGGCCAGATGATCGCAATCGCGTCCAAGAGTCACACACTTAGGAGGCGACGGCAGCAAAGCACTGAGAACCGAACCCTGCCCTCCGGCCGTTATGGGTTTGCTGGTTGCAACATGAACTATTTGTTTTAATAAAATGAACAAGCCAGTGGAAGCGACCAGGATATTAGTTGTCAGGGGATCCCGCCTTTATATCAGTGGGCTTTAATTTGTTTCCGCGGAAAATGTTCTTTTGTTGTGGTTTGCACTCGTGTCGCGGAGAAGGCGAGATGTTAGGAATGATAATACAAAAAGAGGAGATACTACTAGGATGTTCTTTTAACAAGAGTTGTGGTGGCATTGCCCAATATTTATTATGTAGCCCTCAAACATCGAAGCGTGTATTTAAAATTTATTTAAATTCTTTAATTTCACATGTTTAAACATTAAGAATTAATAATATAACAAATGGTAGCTGAACATATTATTTAAAATTTTAAAGGAAAAATGGAAATAATATAAATGACATGGCCAGTGACTTCATATATATAATTGTAAAACCATACCAGTGTATTTAAGTGTAATTAAATTATTTTACAAAATAATACAACCAGTATTTTGTACTAAAACATAAACGTAATAATAAGCCAGAGTTTTGTATCTGTACATGTAAGTTGTACCACAACGTCTACGGTGCTATCACAGGTTATAAGTACAACAGTCTATATAATGGGTTTTGTTGCATAATCAGAGAAAATGTTGCACTTTGACTAATTTAAGAAAGGTAACATTAGTAATTTAGCTTATAATTATTATACTACATTTAACCTAGGTGAGATACGGTGCATGTTGTGTCTCATTTCGTCCGTTAACAAGAATAGTTCATAGTATAGAATAATATGCATTTACTGTCATTATTGTAAATACTTTTTTGTTTAATAAAATAATAACATATTTTACGAACATTAACCTATAAAGTATGCCTTCATTCCGAATATTTTCCCTAAGGATACATAGTTTTAATTTTAAAAAAGTTTGAACCTGCGAAACGTTGTCAAATGGGCGACGCACTGTGTTTAATATTTGAATTCTTATTTCTAAAATTATGATTCTATTCCTAATTATATAATTATAAGTATATAGAAGTAATTATGCTTGCTATTGCTGATACTGTGAGTACGTGAAGCAGTGATTACAGTGTATATTTTTATACCACTATATCTACAGTGGGTCAGCTTGTGTGACCTCATCGTGTCATGACCTCGGAGGTCAACGTCTAGCACAGACAAGTGGCTATTGAACCCAACCAAACATGTCTGGCTGCCATTCTATGATAGTGCTTATTACGATAGCACAGTCAAGCATAGCCATACTATCAAGTTACTTATGTCTGTATTGTGTCTCGTGTGTGCGGTTGTAATTGCTATTATTGTAACATATATTGAACCATTACACGTCCCGTTACTGTAAAACTAACACAATGTTGCTGTCGTTATTTCAGCATGTCATTTAAATATTGCGACTAGATATCGTAAACTATTCCGAATAAACATTGATAAAGAACACAACGAATGTATAATTTAATGCAATCGAATATTATGTTATGCAATATTTATACATTCTGTTGTAATAGATATGATCGAATATGTTTCCGTATTAAGTAGGTTATGTGTTCTTTCAATTATATTGTTTTTAAATATCTGTATAAATCACTACACTAAATTAAGTAATAATATGAACAACTTTTGTGAGAATTGAAGATGTTTTACTCTGATGCGTGTGCCTACAATAAACCACTGGAGATAATGCCTTGAAATTACCATCATCGTGCCAATACTTTACTGGAGGTTATATTCTCAACACATTCCAAGAAAGTGTGTCTGACAGGCTCGAGTACGGAGAGCCTAGACGACCTACCATGTGGTGTAGCCCGGTATGCGACATTCGAATTACGAGGTCACAAACCTTATGGCGAACAGCTGGGGACTATGACCTTGCTTGATAATTAGACATATAAAATATACACGGTTACAATTACCCTGCCCTACGAAGGCAGTCTTCTGTAGCGATATGTCAGTAGACATTGTAGAAATCTGCCTTTTGAACTTTGGATATTAAAAACGTGTTACCTGAGGCGGTATAACTTCGCGGTATACTTCGCGACCTAGTTAAATGGAGGAGAGGCCTTTGCCTTTGACGGAGAAGGACTACTATACAAGAGTTGGGACAGGAATATGGAATCTGGAATCCTTCTCAGGACTCTGGAATACGACTGAGACATCTACACGTGATATCTCACTCTAGATCTCAGACTGGAATCCACAGGACGGGGGAGAGGAGGAGAGGAGGAGGAGGAGGAGGAGGAGAGTATATGCACACATGCAATACAGGAAAGACTAGCAATCACTCTTCGATCACACCGCCATATGTT
>JAUTBX010129868.1:3769-21359 GCA_032361465.1 Lepetodrilus tevnianus | reverse complement strand
GAGGAGGAGGAGAGTATATGCACACATGCAATACAGGAAAGACTAGCAATCACTCTTCGATCACACCGCCATATGTTACACGCCGAGGTTGCGTCGACCTACGTACACGTGTTCTCTCTACATACATATCAATTAACAACAATCGGCAGACATTGCGTACATTATGCAACTGGCCTGAATTTAGAAACAATTTTTGAACTTTTACAAAATAGGTCGACATCCAAGTTGTGGAGGACTTGCATTGCCATTAGCAAGCATTGCGCGAATTATGCATGCCATGTTTCATTGATTGGTAATAACATACGTAACATAAGATATAACCTAGATAATTTGATACTATTGTACGTGTCCGGATTCTCTACACTTTTCCGAGCATGGGTTCGAGGAGTGGCTTTGGCATCATAACATCGTCAACTGTGCCCTTACCAAGGACATCAGGACCGCACCAAGGACATCAGACTACGACTGTTCCAGCGTAGCAGGGCAGACAGCTTCCATGGCAGTATTTATGATTCATAAAATTGGCCAAAGATGAGATAATTTTAGGGTGGGGATAATTTTAGACTGGAAGGGTTAAATTGTGTTACCGTGAATTATGCGTTTGGTCGGGAAATAAAGGCGGGAGACGAGTGGCTGGAATATTGATGTTTTAGCCGGATGCAGGATCCGTGTTATTTTAAAACCTCATAATTTATCTCAGACCATGCATATTATTAATCATTCTTTGTGGGTCGGAAAATTATAAATATGTTAATTAGAAACCTCGACATGGCCCCAAGGCCGTGCTGTTCTAAATCGATTGTACCTTTAACACGATTTAAATGGCATCGGAATATGGTATTACGATCTTCATTATGAAGTGTTGACGCATTGTGATGCTGACAAATCTGACGTGTACATCTAAAGTCCGAGTGCTGTACTGTAGTGCTGATGTTTGTTTTAGTTCTTGTATGACCAACTATTAATTATACTGATGATAAATATTTGAATGTGATATAACGATCTTCATAATAATGTGTTGACGTATTGTGTTTGTGATGTTGAGAAATATGACATTCATGGTCTATTTTAAAGTCTGATGCTTCTTTTAATGCAGTATATGACGAACTATTAATTATATTATTGTATTATTTGTAACATATCACAATTAATGTCTAGAGATACTACCACTACTACTACTAATAATAATAATAATATTCACAATTATGGTGGTGGTAGTAGTAGTAGTAGTAACTATTATTATTAATAATAATAAGTAATACTAAATATTTCCAGCATTATTGGTAGCTTTCATAGAGCTATAATTCACAATCTCCCGCGTTCCTTGTCAATAGTCATGTTAGTAGTTAACATTAACTCGGCTGAACACATTCGAAATACTAGATCAATTTTCACAACCTATATTCATATTGTACCTAATTATATCGCTGTCAATGTGCATCATTGCATCATCTTAATATCTGACTGACCACAATAAGTGCCAAGAAAACACTATAGATAAATATCCCGGCAATTCGGCCTACATATCGGTGTGGTACTTTCCCGGGGCCCCAGGACGGGTCCACGCGTGAGAGAAGGAGCAGGTCTGCGGGTTGTTTGGGATGGCGTAACACTGAACACCAGGGCGGAAAGGTTGCCAGCATGCTGCCTTACCCAACAAGAACAGATTAAATATCTTCCGACCTTTACCAGTACAGAGCAGGGAGGAATACACAGTATATGTACAGTGTAGGTTTCATAAGCGCACTTGACTCTTACCCTACCGGAATATAATGTGAGCTACGTAGACTGGAACAGGCCAACTAGACGGCATTGCGCAGAGCAGTTGTGTATGCCTCCTGTTCTATATCAAACCCGTATCTTAACATAGACTTATCTGATGTATAGGTATAAAAATAATTTAAAAAAATACACAACTATGTTCTTTTGTAGGCACATCTAATTATACTGGTATTGTACAACGCATTGCCTAACTAGTTCTTTACGACCAGGATGAACTTGCACATTAGCCCCCTGGAGCAACAGGGTGGAATTAGAACAGTGTTTACACTAAGAGTATTGTAATTCTATTATATCGGATTAAAGAATGGATTTAGATTGACATTAATTGCAATAATCTCCTTTTACAGTCAATTCTAATCCATATTAAAACTCATCTCAACAAGATTGTAATGTGGTATCCGCTACTCTGACTAGCGTGTTCATCAAATTAAATATTTGTAATGGATTGTACCACTGTTACATTCGCCTCCTGCAATTTATTCTGGTGGGAATATCAGAATCGCAGACAGACGTTTAATGGTATTTAACCACGTACTGTTGGTAGACGAGGCACCTACATCGCAGACTTCACATGAGAAGAGGATAAGGTGGGGGTGTCGGAGAAAAAGAGTCGAAGTGCATGTGTTCTCACGAGCAAATACCCAGCGAGATCGGTTACACGACACGAAGGGGGACAGAATCTTTACAACCCCAATTTGAAACTTAGCGCTTGGCTGCACCAAAACATGTCGGAGAGCGTTGACTAGGAAAGGGACAGGGCACGTAACCCCAATAGAATACGAACACAGACGACCTATCTGTGAATTATACCGCAAGTGACGTCTGGCGGGCCGGGTACACGAGTGTCTGGGTGATATCAACGAATGTCAACCCACCCTTACAGAGAGGAAAAAATCAGATCTCTTTGGTTTGTATAATTTTATTCAACTTGGAACCAACGGCGCGAATGTGTAATTAGCAATGATTACCAACAACCTATTCACGGATAACTTCCACCCCGCTTCTATATCGCTTGTTTCTTTACTATTCTAATTGGACTGCACAGTAGTGCTATCCAGGTATAATCAGCAAGTAATACCTCAACGAGAGCCAAAGGGAGAGCTACAGTTGTTAGCCATGCATGAGGTTAATAAAGCCATACTTCCATTGAAAGAGAAAAGACTTGCAGTACCATTTAGTATTGGGGCTGTGGCACACACGCTTTGATATTGGCAGTTTAAACAGTTCTAACGTTTAAATCTGAACAACAGAATTATTCCGCTCACGAGTTACTATTGTTTTATCTCCCAGTGTGAGCAGCACCTGGCTCGATATATGAGATACCTTCACTGTCCAAACATCGCACGTTGATGAGACGGCCGTACGGCCTTACAAATTATCGGGAGAGAATGTATTGATTTCAAATGAAAATAAGCCATGAGTATCGACTTGGACGCGCTTGTTGTTTGAACAAATGTTTCACCCCCGCCAACGTGATATCCCGAATATTAGGGTCATTAGGTGATAAATATTTAGATAAGGTGTAAAGGAATTCATGAAGCACAACCTTTTGGAATCGGAGCTGTGTTGTGAAAATAAGACGTCAGCCTGCACGGAGGTTTTCTGACCATTGAACAACACTTCACAGCCTCCGGGACATGGAGAATGCTGGTAACTAGCCGTCTTCTGTCATCAGGACTAATAATACACGTGTATACTTACAACTGATACTAAGTAACTCTATGCATTATTATGGCTGTGTCGAATTCCGTAAATAATTATTTTTACTTTTATAGTAGCAGCAGTAGTAGTAGTAGTAGCGGAAATTGTAGTAGTTTATATTATGCAAATTGAATTAGTTTTTATATGTGAACATATGTAGTATGGAAAGGGGGCTATATAATAATGATATAATAGTAATAATTTAAAAATTAATAATAGTAGTAGAAGTGATAGTAGTAGTAGTAGTAGTAGTAGTAGTAGTAGTAGTAGTAGTAGTAGTAGTAGTAGTAATAGTTGGAATACAACCGCTTAGTATCATAGTACACCTATATGTTTTTCCACGGTGGACATTAATCTATTTCCTTACATGTCTAATTGTTGGCTACTGCAAACCTTTAATAGACATTAACTCACTTTAAAATATTACTATCCATGTAATGCTAATTACCAATCACTTTAATTAATTCGACGTGTTTACTCAAGGCTCTGACGATCAAACGCCGCTCTAATAATCACTGTACTAGATCGATCCAAGTGTCGAAGTCGCACGACCATGCAGTAGTTACACAATAGTTCCACATCTTTCTGTGCGCCATAGTCAGCTTTACTAAAGCTTGGGTCTCTGCCCCAAAACCCAAAAGATCGTGTTTTCCTTGAAGTGAGCGCGTGACCGCTGCTTTGCGCTTAGGTGCAAAACATACGATGTCACGAACTACAAAACTTTGTCAACTCTAAAATTTTGACCGGATAAATGCAAACTACCCCCTGTGTCAATGGGGCAGGCCTGAGATGTGGGACTAGGGACATGGAGAACACGTCTCGGCGCAATTGTTCACTCTTAGTTTAACATGGCGCTACGAACTCCACGAGCCCCGTGGCTCACGGTATTTGTTCATTTACTGGCTCTCTTCTGTAAATCATTTCGAAATGCATCAGTTTAACTAAGTCTAACAAAGGCCACGATGCTTTGTTTTCTATGGCTTAACCTTCAGGTCTCGCGTTGTGCTAAATTCGATAGAAATCCACCTAGATGCTTCGCCTCGTCTTCTACATCTTAGGAAGGCTCCGGCAAGAGAGCGAATATGGTCCAAGAAGATTCCTAACCCAATTTTAATTTAAGCACGGAAGCATGACGAATGTTTACTTGCTAAATCTCGTAAAAGTCCAAACCGCTGTTACCCTAAACAAATATCAAATTGTCCTATTAAAAAAGGTGAAACGCCATTATTTTCAACTCTGAAGAAATTGAAGATTGAAAGAAACCAATAATAGTTCTTGTAAAATTACTCAAAACGTTTTGTTTAACACAGTGGTAATTTAAACGACAAATTATAGACTATGATTGACACCTTCCGACCATTCTAGATAAAACACAGAAAGCATTTTGTATGATGTCTGATTCTGAATGACAAGGCCTCCAAGACGTATACTTTTCTCTTCATGCCAAAGACAGCACCACGAATAAACGGAGTTATAACTGTCTCATTCCACGTTGTCAGTGGCATCGAACTTATACAGTCAGTTCTCACATAACTATAGTATATGGAATCATGGCGATAAACATTAATTAAAATACGCAGATACGTCTACAGTATGATTTAAATGTCACTACACGTTTCCGAGAATTATTTTAATTTGTTAATTAAACAATCGACCTACTTGCTTCCTACCCGACATCGGATAGCGACAGATGTGAAATTAAATAAGCATTCGACTCTGTAGTACAAAACATAACGATTTGATTTCCCATGCGTGACAATGTTGTTAAATTAGGTACGTCAGATATTGTGAAGTTCACTATTCAAATCGAGACGTTTTTACCAGGGAAAAATCAATTTAAACCGCCTAATGAATGAACTGATATCGGAATTGTAATCTATAAATCCAATATTAATCGGTTCATGAATATCGAGTGGTTATCTACCTACATCATCTGCTGATCACAATTACGTGTTAATACTAAACATAACCACACTGTTATGCTGTGGTCTTAGATCATTTTCAAATTAAGAACATCATTTGTCTCGACACCAATGGCATGCTTGCTCGACAAATACCACAATTACGACAAACAAATTCATGTTATTTGTATTGTCACACTGCTGTACAGAACTTAAACAGTTTCCAATATTTGCTTGCAACTGGGTTGCTAACTCAATCAAGTCTTCATAGTAATAAATTATTTACATACTTTTCAAGTGTGACATTTCCATTTCAAAGTCATCTAATTATTAATTAACGCGGGAAGTATCGGTGAAAGCGACAGTTTTGATGTGTTCATCAATAGAGAGGCTTGCTTTGTATTTGATCAACATGCGGCTGCGGTGGGTTTTTTAACAGGAGCTGATTTGTAAAATTAGAATCTAGATTTTCAACTACAGATTTATTGTGCTTTACTAAGGTATTAGTATTCATGTTTCGCTTGACGTAGCAAATGTAGTATCTGTCTGAACAGGTACATTTAACTGATACAGTACATGATTTTGTGGTTGGTAAGTAAGGTGCATTATTACAGAACTAAATATAATTACATTGAAAATATATTTGCGCTATCTATGAATATGAACAAGTAAAATATTGCATTGCTAGTATGTTTAATTTAGAATATTGAATATATATAACAAAAATAGAAATATATTCAGGTTACATACATTTTGTAATTTAAAAGTATTGTGACAATTTATTAATTTTTATATGTAGATATTACGTTATCTAATTTTTCTGTTATATTCAAAATGGTTTCAAAATTATGAAGCGATATAATAATCATATTTAGGCGAGTATATAATTTTACATTTGAAGGTTAATTTTAAAATTATGCCACGGATACAATTGTACTATTGCCTTATGGTACAGGGTATATTTTGAGCCATACATTACATAATAATGTATTATAACATTTTATATCTGGCAGTCTACAATGTGAAGCATTGCATTTTTTCCTGGACAGAAACAATACTATCCTACCAATTTTAAATACAACTGAAACATTATGTATTTACAAAATATTCTAAATTTCTATCATCAATAATTTCTAATTTCAAATAATATTTTGTTTGGGTTAATAATAATTTCTCACCTGAACTGAAGAGAACGATGGCTTTTAGACAGCTGTACTCGGCCGAGTCCACGTGGAGAGCTTTCAACTTCTCAACTTGTTCTTGAAAAATTCGAATATGATCCATGAAAGCGACTACCCTGTCTGCGGCCATGGGGCTAGCGTGGAGACCGGCGGCGGCGAGAAGAGGGGCCACATGTAGGGGCATGGAACACTGAGCGGCGTTCAACACGAACAGCTCACTCCATCCCAATCTCAGAAGAGCTACCTGGTCAGTCACCTGAAGATCAGGGAAAAATGGAATGTTTCTCGACCACTCCACAGCACTGAACAGCAACCGTGCTGCCAGTTCGCAAATGTTCTCGATTCCCATGATATTATTTGGCTGCATGCATTGTCCGTATCGGGATGTCGGGTATGGTTCTGCTCTCAGTAGCATGGATATAAAGCTGGAAAGGTACGTATGTCCATTGAGAGGATCGCCGTTTGGGAAGGCCATTTGTCCCGGGAAGGGATGCTGTGTAGGTGGTACTCTGCCCCTCTGAACAGCTGTGGAGAAAAAAATACGAACATGTGTTACCTCACTATGACAGAAGCCAGGAACACACGTGCTGGACCCTGCAATCATGGGATATTATATTGGGTGGTAATTTTATAACATAATGCACATGGATATAATGTTCTGAGGCATACACAAATTTCCGCGGCAAGAAAATCAGCTGAGAATATTCCTTGACCTACTTTGAACCAGCCTGCCCATGTTAAAGATGCACAGATTACCGCGAGTTTTCTATGATCTAAAACCTTCTGATAATTGCGTCATGTATCCCAAAGTGTATTATGGTTTGCGAACATTTCATTGCCCAAATACTTGGTATAATAGAGATAACAATTTAACGCATTACTTGCCACGAGGAACTGGCATGAACTGAAATATATGGTGATTTAATGGTGCTATTATATGTCGCACGACTGTGACAATCGCAAAACAGCCTATGGTACACGTCTAGCCGTGTCGGAAGGAATGCTATATTCAGGAAAGAAATTACGTTTCACATTTCTTGCCCTAAATTGCAAGACATCTTTATACGACATTAAAAAAACATCAAAACATTATTCTTCCAGAGATCATAAACAGCATCACCAACCAGCTGAATCGTCAACACGCGGTAGAGATTGATGGTATCGTTTTTCATAGAAAAGACTATAATCATCGCCATAGTTGTTATAGTAAAGAAATATATTTACGAGTCCCTCGTACAGGTAATGGTCTGTGCACCTTTAAGAGAAATGTTCTGTTATGTTATATCCACTGACCTGTGTCCCACCTACCTTCCCTCCGCATACCCATCTTCAGACACTTCTTCAGACGGCAGTATTGGCACTGGTTGCGATGATGCTGATCTATGGGACATGTTCTGTTGCCCCGACAGGTGTAAGTCAAATTTCGTCTAACAGATCTCTTGAAGAAACTCTTACATCCTTCGCACGTGAATTGTCCGTAATGTTTTCCAGAGCTTTTATCGCCACAAACCACACACTCGATATGTTGTTTGTTGTTATTATTAGTTTCCGTGTTCGAGTTCGGGGTGCCGTTTTGCTGTGACGTCGGAACGATGTCGGTCGATGCCTGGCTTAGGGGTGTCGTGCCTGGGGTGGGGGTGATCGCCGTCGGCGTCTGGGGTACCGGGGCGGGGTGGGGCGGTGCCGTCGGGGTCGGGGTCGTGGTACACCCGATGTCGTCTGTGGGGTCGCGCCATGGGATGACAGTGCTCGGGTTGACAGTTGGTGGGGACATGGCCATCGTGAGCGGCATGCACAGGAGTTGTGTCGGAGACCTACGAGATCAAAGTGTGTATAACACTTGTCAGTGGAGGTGCATTGGCTGCAGTAAACGGTCACTGGAGTTGCATGAGCAAAAACACGACTGACTTCTCTAGGTGACTTCACAGAACTGAGTGTGTGACAACAGCTCGTCTTCTTACTGTCTCTCTTTACCACATGAGACCTTGTTCACTAGCAGAGCGATCCGACCGCGGTCCCTCTCTTGCCCATGAGCATACAGTAAATCTACTCGTACTCCCTACTGTCGAGCTATTGAATCAGAGTGGAGCCCTATGCGCGTATGAATCGTCTCCACCTATTGGGAGAGCGTACGGCCGTCCCGCTTGTGCTCGAGCGACTTTGAACTCTGACACTTCTGTTGAAACTGCTAAGTTTCTATGGTTACCTCTCCTTATATGGAGAGCGGTGTCAGGCGAGTTCAAGAAGTGTATTGGTGAGTGACAATTACAGTCGTCTGGTCAGAACCCGCCGCCACACGGGGCATAACCGTAGCGCACAGGGACGGAATCCTATTGGTCCGTACTATCATTCATTATCCTGACTGCGATTGTCAGGCCCCCTGCACATATCACTACGCTTCGTCTAGTCTCGCCGCTCACGAGGGTCGCGCGCAGTAGAGGACCAATGGGCTTCGTTCATTCAGAAAGGGGAGGAAGGCCAACCTAAAATATTACAGAGGTGACACAAGGGGAGGTGAGGTTCCCGTGCTCATCAAAATAATTACTGATTCATATGAAATCTCCTCCGCATGCCGCCGAAGCTTGCGATCGTCTGCTAGCTTCGCCAGTCGTCTATCGACTCTCCGAGAGCTCGCTCCCTGCATACTGCTCGAGACCCACGCAGGCCAGGGGTGACTCCGGGCTCTTCCAGGGTCGGAAGAAGCAAAGGCACCGAACTCGAGTAACAGACAATCTGTAGATTGATAGAACGCAGATGTCATCTGCTGATGCGACTAATTCCCCAAAACTTCCAAACAGCTTCAAAAGTTAAAAACATATCATTAACTTTTATAAACCTTTTCAACACTCTCATTCATGTTTCTCCAATCTGTACTCTTTTTTACCCCGCATCCGTCATCTGTAAACTTCATTGATAACCGAGCTATGTATGTATTGCTTCCATCAGGCATTAACATCCTAAACCTCAAGGCATCTCAGGCCAAGACCTGGAGCTCAGGTCACGAAATTAGACAAGGATGTCTCTTCTATTCACCCCCAACGCATATCCACATACCAAGCTCACTGACCTCTAGACAGAGTCGTGGGCCTACGATACTGTACATTGCGCAAGAGAATGATAGACTACAGACCATGCTTTCTTGAATAGACCTGCCTGCCGTACCGTTAGCCTAGTAAACAAGCATCTCTGTGCGCTATGGTAGGGATCAACCGGCACATTTCGATACTCGTCAGTGTTAAGTAAAAATACTCATGATATAATTGAACCGGGTGGGTCGGCTGACACACATATTAAAAGCAGACTGAGTCAATATATTATTCGACGGTTGTCGAGGTCGAATCGGGTCAAGATAAAACAGAAACGCTTAACTCAGTCTGACCCGAAGTGTTGTTATCACCGCTCGTATTGCCTTCAATAATGGCCGTGATTATTGTTGTATAATTTGATAGGAAATATCTCCATACAGATTTGCTATTGAATGTGCGCCACGGCTGACTTGCCCAGTGAATGGGCTACGGGTGAGTTCCTGCACAGTGTCTCCGATACATCGTCAGGTCGCTTTACTTCGCGGTCTGCAGCAGGCAAAACCCATTACATAGCAAACTACATTGGCTTTTAATTCTCCAAGCAATTAGTAAAAGTATCAATCAGCAGGGTAAACACTGCCATTGCCTATAGGTGGTACACAGCCAGACTGCAAAATATTGATAATTTTCTTGTAACATCTGTTGGCAAATAATGCTAAAATAATGTCTGTCTTTTCATCTTGCGGCATGTCTCAGTGATATACACATCCACGCGTCAATTAGGTTTGAATGTCGTTGACCTGACACGTGATAAAATGGCTTGTTTGTTGTAATATTTGGTAATAAAGTAAACTAAGGTGTGAACTGCGAGGCCTTCCTATCCTTCTCATGCGATATATCGATGCATGTACGGTGTGGAGCTATCACTTTGGTTAAAGTGGAACACATGTTGGTGGTAGTACATACATGTATTCGTATCGACTGCTGTCGCGGGGCAGGCTGACCCAGTGTGGTGTATGTGTGTGTGCGTGTGTGTGTGTGCGTGTGTGTGTGTGCGTGTGTGTGCGCGTATGTATAGGGACCTATGTTTAGAGTTATAGTTTAGAACTGTGTCACATTTTCGCCATGTCTTGTCACGGTGCTAGCAGGTAATGACATGTCATTATTGTATTACTGTGGCAATACATTCATAATGTAACGTTAATTTAGCATGACAATACCAACATTTGATTTTCTATTTGCTAACTGATATTAAATATAGTTCTTAAGTACCTATTTATATGTAGATCTAGATCTAAAACATACGACCTCAATTATTGAAAGAGTATACCGATTAATGATACCAAATAACAATACATGTAGTATACTGTTTATTGTTCTAGAACTCGTACACTTATTAAACAGTAAATAATATAATTATAAATATGATATAATGAATACCGAATTATCTCCCCTCCTTTACCCAAGACGTTCTTAACAATAACCATACATTCGTTGAATTCGTCAGTTCCTTCGACTATGAAGATAATTATATCCTATTATGTCACACACCAAAGACATTTTACATCACTTAAATTCTACTTCTTTACAAAAAAATCAACGAAAAATCGAAATGTATATTATTGAACTTATCAATTCTGTATTAACCTATTTGCTATGGTGTGATATCCATTGATTTGGTTGCCAGGAAGACGTGTGGTGGCGCCGTCAGATAGTATATAAGTCAGCAGAGTAAGTACGTATGTAGGGAAGGAAACTATCTAATGATAAAGTCAGCGAAGACCCGGAGAGATCCTTTACAAGGAGGGGGCATAGTATTATGAAATACCCCGCGATATTTGATACGGCCCAAACCTGTTTTCACCCGGATAATATATACACGAGTCTGTAAAGAAGTACTTCTCGTCGTTCAAGACTTTTAGCAATGCGTGGCCTTTATCAAGTGGCTGTGAATATCAGTGTCAATTTAACCTCATGCAAAAAAACTCCCCCCTCTCCCAAAAAAAATGTGATAAATCAATGGGCAAAACGCCATGTATTAACATAGGAATTACGTTTAAAATTTGAATGATCCTTTGAAATGGCATCACATAATGACCTGGAAATGGAAAGGCTGCATGTGTATATGACGTCATACCACGTCCAAGAATAATAGTACTCCGCGTTCAGCGCAATGAACGTGCGATACATACATGTACATACTTACAGTACATATGGTATATTTCTCGACTGGGTCATGATGACCTTACCGTGAGAGGAACAGTATGGACCGCCAGACGCGTACATTGAGACGGCGGGACCGCTATAATAGAAATCTCCAAGTCAATGTGTAGACATAAACCTTTCAGTGTGTCAAAAGGCGTTCGACATGCGTTTATGACGACGGAGGACCCTGGCTATAGATTGGATTAAGGAACAGTATGGAAGGTGTCGCCAGAAGAGCAACTATATAAGACGATTCATGGCCGGGACCCCAAGGATCCGTGCATTCATTATGTCCACTGATCCATCTTCAGCTACCAACAGCTTCTCTTGCCTTACATATATTCCCTTTCTACTTGTATGTTTGTAGATACCGGTATGTTGTGGGTTACAATACGTATTCCTGTGACAGACCGATTCCAGGGGTATGAAGGGACAATGCTACTCCAATATGGATCTGAACCGTTTACAAATATGACCACATATATGACGATATACGTGTAAAGTACATCTCCTTATGTCATAACACAATGTCAGAGAAAGTACTAGTAGGTGTGCATGTAATAAATAATACATTTCACGACTTCCAAGTAGCAATATATTCTTGTTGCTGTTTCGGTAAATAGAAATATACATCGGTAAATAGAAATATTCGCCATCAGCAAATTACCTCGAGCAGATGGAGTAGTGTACGACATTTTCAAAAGTGACCCTTCGTGTCAAGTCCGCGCGTGTATGGGCGGGGGTTCGCGACCTCTGGTCGGTTCAGGCTAGGCCCAAGCAGGACTAAGTGGACCATATAGGCCCAAATAGGCCCAAACCCTTCCAGGCAGTTCGATCCCTGACCCCACACCATTTTTATTATATTTAATTTCAAGACGGTATCTTGGAGGTGAATGTTCAGCTATTGTTATTCTGACATGATGGCGGCGACTTCAACGCCAATGTTTCTGTTGCTCCAAGCCTTGACTATGATACGTCTCGTATGCCATCACCAATACCGTCCATCTGTATTTACAAGACGACAATGCCAATGACGAAATATTCTGGTGTTAATGACATTTGGAGAAATCGACTAGACCATAAACTATTTGCGAAGCTATCATGTTAATAATGACCGTGGCACTAACTGTACTGAAATCATGTATATTAAAACTAAATATTACTTTGCATATTGTAGACTGACAATGTTAATGAGTTTTGACCATCTACTAATTAGAGTATTCAATACTTATTGGGCAGCTAATTTTATAATATTATGGTCTGTTTAAGTTTATGGTCTGTCCGACCTAATAAGTTTATGGTCTGTCCGGCCCAATGCCACAGGCAACTATACTAATTCGCAATATTCAGTACACATATACAGGCATACGTATATTTTAAATTGTATTCTATAGATACATGTACAGCTATATATATCGTGAAAAAATATTAAAATTAAAATTTATAATAAGCCCATCTGAAATATACATTACACCAATACCACTGCCACACAATACATGCTCTTTTGTGATACTGTTATTGTCTACAAGAGGATGAACCAGTCGATAAACATCCCCCACCCCCAGACATTCACAAGTGTTTAACAAGTGCACTTTGAAGACCACTTTCTTCTCCCGCACTGCTCTGTTCGTTTGTTTTAACTAGCTGTACGTAGACCATAGACAGGCCAACTACTCGAATATTGTTAAGGGTTCAGCAAACGATACAAACATTGCATACAATTCAATCAATCTCGCACATTGAAATACGACTGATATAAATATATGTATACACTGAACGTAACCTTCTGTATTTTATCGACTAGCGGCTGTGGATGTATAGAAACACATGCATTTACTCAGTAATTGATTTCCTTTGATACGTGCAATATTTGCACAATGCTCAATTGTGTTGCTTCCTGGTTTATCAGTTACACTTTCAGTCCAGAGTGTCTACGTATGTAGTTAATATATACATATATTCCAGTCACCATTTTGCATATATCAAATAACGTGTATGTGTTATGTTATTGATTGTAAGCATAGAATATTATCAATCGCTCGCATTAACGGTGAACCGCGCTATTAGTGTTAGTTGACAAGGACATGCGTCCCATCAACCCGGAACTAGAAGGCCAACTATGTTTAATTCCATACGATATGGAACATGAGATCGTATCTATTTACTCAGTATAGCGGTGTCTATGCGCTCTATAGGTTACCTGATCGCAAGTTCATCACGTAGGAAGGCCAGATAGCAATGTATCCTAAAGTAACAGTATAACTATAGACACAATTTTAAAGGCATAATATCACAGTTGGTAGACCTGGATAATGGACAAATGAATTTCGATCTGATACTAATTACGCTTGATTTATCCACCCACAAGTTGTTATTTACTGATGTATCTAGTCCCCAGTACTCAATAGTTATCAAAATATTAATGTTTTATATGAATATAGGGAACGTTCCGCTATTTATCTAGTCTAAGGAAGGAATTGCGAGGAAACGTTGCCGTTGTGTATTATATGTTTAAGTCGTACCACTGAATTATGTCCCCTTGCATTGACATGATGAAGCAAATAGCAATAAGACCATATTCACGTTTTCTATCAGTAGACTACAGGGGGTTACATGTATTGAATGCATTTTGCAGTACAACCATAAACATATGTGATACTATGCCTTTAAATGCAAGTACATTTATATTTAACTAGTTAGGTAACTAATCATCCTAGATATAAACAATCCTTGAACCACGAACATGCCGCACAACGAAGGTTGCACGGTTTCTTGGTGAATCTGAATGATATCGCTTCATGACGGTCTGGGGTCCAATTCTCGAAACGTTCTTACGAACCTCTTAGCCTAAGAACAGTTATTAATGATTATAAGAATTGTTCCTAGGCTAATAGTATGCTAAGAACTGTTCCTAAGCTAAGATGTTCGGAAGAACGTTTCGAGAATAGGCCCTCTGGTATCCGCAAAGAGACCATAACGCTCTCGTATCTATGGTGTTCTCTGATCTGTACGAGCGCGCTATGCTCTCTTGGTGGATACGAGAGCTTCAAGAAAGGGTGGCGGTGTCTTGCGATGACCTATTGGGCAGCTAATTACATTACTGATATCAGCGGAATCCCCGTTCATCACATTTGGCAGTACGATTGCTGAAATAACGTATTTCAATCCAAAACACTAACACCAACATTTATCGTTTGACTCACGAACCACCACATCTCCACCGACTGAGACACATTGACACTGGCTTCCTATCAACTAAGTGCACTCACTCAGTTTTCAAACCGCAAGCAATTCAGTGGAATTCGGCTTGGAAAAGAAATATAAAAGGCCCAAAAAATTAAAAGTGATATTTTCATGTCTAAGCCTAAACAATAGGCGTTCCATCGCGGGATGACACGATGCTGTCCATCGGAGAATGCTTGACGTGGAGGATTCGTGAATTGGCCCTTGAGTTGGAAGGCTGCTCAGTTAAACCACAAGCAATTTGGAACTAGAAAGGTCCAGCCCACGCTCCCACAATAGGACCCCGCAATAAGACGGGATCATGCCGCACCTGGATCCTCAGCATTGTGGTCCTAACGATGTCATTCAATTTGTCCTAATAAGCTAGAACAGTTGAAGAAGAGACTAGATTAGACCGATTAGACAGTAAACATACACATAGAAACCACACAATGAGCAATGTTTGTTGTCGGGCCACTGTTTGTAAATTGTAACGGTTTATAAAATGAACGTAACCACTACGGCCAGTGACTATTGTAATTGTACACACCGTTCCAGACTACATAGGAAGTTGACAGAACTCAGACAAACATAAAGACTTCTTAAGCCTACGGATTTGGGTCGACGTTTCGTGGATGGGCCCTATTATTGATAGAATAGAATGTGTAATCGTTATACCATCGTCTAGGGATGACTAATTCGATTAGCCACCCTGCATAAAACAAACTACGTTTTGTTCGTCACTCGTTGTCGCTGTGCCCTGCTTCAAGCCAATGTGTCGACCCCACACACCATCTGTGTCCACGCTTTTGGCGGGAAACTGCACGCTTCTAGAGCCTGACATCTTGTACAGCATTCTCCCAGTCACGGCATCAGTGTCACCGTCCTCGACGACCACTTTGACGACATGGAACCGCTAGTCACCCTGGTGCGTTAGATGTGGCAAGCCTTTGTCAAGGAACTGCGATAGCCTTTTTTAATTAAGGTGAAATTGGGATAATTGTTAATTACGCAAAGACCAGAGGTGGTATGCCACGATTGCTCCTAGGGCTTGTTTTAAGGTCATCAAAGCTAAAGGTCAACCACCGTAAACTGATTTGGGCCAATTTGTTCCAGGGTGATATATTAAACAGATTTCATTTAAGTAAAAAAGATGTTATCTGACAGAATGATATTAAGCGAGAACAATAGTGGGTACAGGCCTGTAATTGCTAAACAATGACTCATCTATCAGAAATGCACTTATATGACTATAGTGTGGAATTATAAGCTATATTTATAAACGTATCAGCATAGGCAGTCTCCAATGCAAACAAGATATGATGTATTGAGGCGATGTAAGCTGATATCCAAACACATTTTAGACTACAAGGGCCATTTTCAATCGGAGTTATTTTCAATATTAATTATACCACAGCAATACGAATTGTAGAAATTTAAATACCATGATTTTCCGAATCAGAAACAAGTCTTTTCTGGAAGCTCTCATATCCACTATGAGACCATAGCCTTCTCGTATTATGCCCGATCTACACGTATAAGAGATCGCTGAGATGAGAAGTTTGTGAAATAATACCCTGATCTAAGTTGACATCGGTGACGAGCAATTAAGTATGTGTGTGTGTGTGTGGGGAACTGGCTATAGACGCTGTATACATTTAATACATTGCTTTACGCATTTATTTGAAATTATGCCAGAATAGGACGCATCAAATTTGAACATTTTCACTTCAACGTCATCTTTTCCAGATACAAATTCGATCATGTCGCGTGTGATCGTGATACTATAGCAGGAAAGTCGACTAGACAGCGACTAGCAATCGACATACGGAAGGATGAAATCTACACATGATCAACGGCATGTCAAAAACATTCCAAGACGAATGTTTGCTCTGTCCGATTGCTCGCAGAGTGGCCAGTGTCTACTGATTAACTTGTTGATGACCCATGGCCAGCAAGAGCAAACAATGACCACAGTGGGCAAGATAGCGATACGGCCAAGATGGACACAAACATGTCGCCCCCTGGTCAGTGATTAGGCTTGCAGTCCCCAGGGTCAGGCTATTCCATGGACAGCTTCCGGAGTTCTGTCCAACAAGGGCCACGGCACTGTCCGGTATGATGTCCAGTTGGATATGTCATCGGTCCGAGTAATATGGCTTCGCTATGCACACAATACCAGAATATTGACATTCGTTATTTCAAGGGCACATTTGATAACTCTATAGCTATGATCCATTTTTATTAATGTGATATCACTGTATTCGTTAAAGTTATGCATGGGCCTGATAGAATGCTTGAAATATGGCATAGGGAATGCTCACAGTAAACATACATATTCCTGGTAGGAACCATACATGTGACCATTGACTAATTGTCTACACTGCTCGTTATCATGAAAGTGAATACTTGCAAGAGTTTATTCTTTAATATTAGTAATGCAATACTTTAGTCAAATGATGGCTGTTGTGCATATGGTTTTCTAATGTTCTGGGGAATCAGAGAATAAACGTCTAAGTGATTCCTTTAAGAACAATATAATGCCAATAAGTAATCCTGATACGTGACGAGT
>JAUTBX010129857.1:0-10043 GCA_032361465.1 Lepetodrilus tevnianus | reverse complement strand
CTGTGTAATTAATTTCCAGGTGTAATATATTGGACTATTATCCATTTATTACATTAGATTATCATATAGCATACGTGTTATTCACGCATGCAATAAATATAAAATTATTGCACTAGTGCAGTAACATGTAGGTTCCTTATCTATGTTGTGTTAACGCACGCTTGCTGCTTCACGGGCATCATTTTGCCTAGCCCACATGACCTAACTCCGAGTCCTACGTATGGTAACATGGAGGCAAGGGAAGCTCGGAATTGGTACCCTTGCCTGGGTGAGATGCACAAGCATGTGACGGGGCACCAGTCTATATGAGCGTGCCTCTGCACGAACTGCACGGACTTTCGTTCAGAGAGAAAATGTTCAGTTAAGGTGGAATCGTCCAGTTTCAAACTGCTGAAAGTCGATAATATAGTTGTTCTAGAGTTATGTGAAAAAAAATAGAATCTAACATTCGTGTTCATTTAATACTGAATTTATTAAACTCGTCGGTAAAACTGATAATATGCTCGGCTAGGCCTCGCACAATATCAGTTTTACCAACTCGTTTAATAAATTCAGTATTAAATGACCACTCATGTTAGATCCTCTATGTATAATGTTCATTGCTGGGATATTTTAAAAGACTTTGCACATTGTATTATCACACGTGAGCATAGCATAAGAAGTGACACGAGCATAGCGCCGTGGAAGCGTCACCGGAAAAGAAAATAGGGTTCCTTGGCGGCCCTTGCTGGTGCTTGTTGGTGACATTCGCCTTGTTTCCGGATACCATTGGAAATGTCAAAGTGGAAGACACAAGCATAATTTGGTGAAGATGTTAAGTATCATTGTGTCAACACGAAGACCTCACTACACATCTCTATTAATTCGGTCTGACAACTCTCCGGTCTCCAATAATGTATTCCCCGCGAAGCTTTCATCTAGTCAGATCAGAACGAGCAGGGACATTTACGTTGTTGGGGTGCTATTTCCTTTCGCGGAGTAAATAATTTAGGAATTGCTTCGCTCATTCGCCGTGACTTGTCACCCGGAATTGGTCTCCCAATTGGCCGCGGTTACTGCATACACCGCGTTCTAGCTGAGGAATGAAAATGGAGATTAAAATGGACGAAATATAAGACTGTCGGAAACTAAACTTGACAGTTTTTGTAGTCCACTGTCGGGGCTCGGAAGTCACGCCGGGAACATCGGAAATGCGGAATGGAAAATACACGTAATAGGGGACTTTTGAGAGTGGACAAGAATGGGAAATGATCCGTGGTATATGATGAGACGAAATAATCGCTGTCTGGATCTGATGGTATCATTCACCCTGCATTCTAATTACATGATCTCTTTCTAGCAATATTATGCATAGGGGTTCACGAATACAGTATAGAACTAGCAATAAACAGTCACGTGAAAGCACGCCGGGTGTTCAGATGTAATTGAGGTTTAGGTGACAAGCGTGTTGATATATTGTACAGAACCGTACATTTCCTGAAAGAGATAAAAGGTAAAAATGTCTAGCAGATTTACGTTACAATTACTATTGCATAGTGAAATTGCTAATACATTATTGCATGTGCCTAGTCAAAAGTGGCCTATTTTACTTTAAATATTGATTTCGAAATGATCACATTTATCAAGATTCATATTTTTATTTATTATTCACACTTGCATCTGCGAATAGATTTCAACAATCTTATATGGTAGTAAAAGTTAACGAGGAAGTTCGGATGTACTGGTGTATTAGCTGCATTAAAACAATGTTAATGGGTTTGCGATTCAATTCTAGATCGCATAATCTTCCAGAAACATCAAACAAACTTTTGAAAAGTGTTTGATATTTTCCGAGAATCTCATATCATATAAACTTGAGAGGGGTTGAGTTGTCTTAATTATGCAGATAAGCTATATATAAATGAATATAATATTTACATTATCATTCATTTTGGACATATTTACAGGTTCTTCCGACAGCATTTGAAATATTCTGATATATTTTCTGTCAACACCCCTCTTTCAGAGAAATGTACAATACTAGTATCTTACTATTTATCTCAACCCTTAAGTAATTCAATGCCGCATAAATGTACTCTATACACCCTACTCGATAACACGGAGTACATTACTCATAGAAACATGTTTATTAAACATTGATGAATTAAGTATACCGGTGTGCTTACAAAGGGCCAAGCTAATAAGAACACGCCCAAAACACAATGTCATTACAATCAAGATTGACCAGCTAGTTTCTATTAGTCTGGTATCTTAGACCAAGAATCGTTTTGTTTTGCTCTGCTCTGCACTAAGTCGGATCCCAATAACATGTTATACATTGATTTTATCATTAAGTTGGAATAAGACGAATGTTTACCAGTCATTACGATCATATCTGGCCGACAAAGCCCTCCACATTTACCAGTTACCGCCGACCTTATATCTGTAAATTATGTACCACATGTCATTAATAGATTTTCTTTAACAACCCTGGTGTGAGTGATAGACATGATTACGGGTAGACATGTGCTATGGGATAGGACGCGTGTTTTTCCTTCATTTCATGGTTGATGGCGACTAAATGTAGATCAATGGCAACTATCTAATCAAAGTTACTGGTGTGGTGAGTTGTCAGCCATAATGAAACTCCTTGCAGATTTGTTTATTTTTAAAGTTTTCTTCCTGTGAAGTAACATGTTACTAACGCCTATAAACTGTTTCACGAAGACGCGCGCAGTGTACAATGTGATAAATAAAGGATACGTTACTGATGTTATTTAACAAGTTGCCAAAACAAGTTTCCACTCACTAACACTTGTCCATGTAAGGTCATGTGCGAAGAAAATGTTTTAATATTAATAAATATAAACAATAACGTGCTTTTATATTTATTTGGAAAAATAAAAACGATAAAAAGAAGCTCTAAAATATGTCAAAAACCGCTTTGGCGTATGAATACAATTACTGTATACAATATGTAATTAGTCAATTATGTTATTTCACTAGTGAAGTATATGTTTCCCTCCCAGAGTCTATGTTACTAGTATGTGATAAAGATCAGATATTATCGAAACTATATAAACAATTATTAATATGTTTGACCGTATCCAAATGACGAAATGTATTAACGGAATCGATTTGGAGAGTTACTGCTGTTGGTAGATCACGTGACCGGATATAAACCCCTGTATCTAAATGTACTTAGCTACACGAAAACACACCTACATTTAGTTTAGTATAAGTAATTGGATGTTTCTCTACACTTTTCCAAGTCATAGTTTGATGGATTGTCCCGGCATTCGTCCACCAACTCTCTAATTTCTCAAACAGTCGTTCCCTTTGCTCTACCTCCTAATAATCGTTTTTTTAACATGGGTTGAAATCTTTGCCAGTTAGTCACCTAGGAATAAAGACATCATTCTAACACCTTAATCTCTTTTCTGGGGCTAATCATCTATCAAATCTCGTGTAGTGTGGTTCTCGTCACGTCTCGCGCAGTTCAGCGAGATTTTGCGATGACTGTCGCGTGAAAAGAATGCTACTTTGGCAGTGAACGCCCCCGTTATGAAGGAGCTGGTTGCACTGGCTTCCGTCTTGGTAGTATGTCTGATGCATGGAGACAACATTTTGGCACATTTCTGAAACAACTGGAGATTCGACACGTTTCTGTGCATTTTTTAATATGTCATGTCTAATAACGTGTAAGAAAAATGTCACTGACATATTAGACAAACTGTTGTTTCTTACTTACTCTGGAGTATGCAATCAAACAATGAGCAACATTTCATAGGACCAATGGCAGCGTTATATACTAATATACATACCACAATACACCTATTACTATCGTTCTCGTTATGTAATGATAAAACATATTCCGATAACATTGGTATTACATGTTACGTTCGTGTGTCTTAAAACGATGCTTTTTTTTCAAGCAAACCTGTTGTAAGTCGTACTCCGTCGCCCCGTGGGAATATTCTCGACCGAGAACAACTGTTTTCACAGACTGTTCAGCAGGTTTGGGATCTCCTGTACAAAGCGATGTGCCTCTAAGAGTGTAGTGTAACACTCGACCAACCCTAGGGTGATGAAATTGGTCAATGGCCAAACACTCATGATGATACGAGTACCCTCATTGGCTGATTTCATCACGCGACCGTCACCCTATGGTAGGTCGAGTGTTGAATCGAATACACTCTAAGACATCCATAACTACAACCTTAGTCATAGACTAGATCTACACCTTCCTAAGATTTACGTAAAAGTTACGTTAGCGCTACGTCGCATCGTACAGGGAAGCCCTGTCGTAAAAGACGTATGGTGTTACGTGTGAATATCTACAGCAACTCCCACCTGGATGGGCGTCATTAGATCTACTTGTAACACGGTCTTCACTTATTAGTTGCTCATTAAATGGGTAGATACTCGACACCCTAAACCTTAATTTCCCCTCCCTCCTGAGTCAAGGAAAGGACAGCGGTATTCTCCTGATGGGTACTGTAGTGAGCCGTGCCCCCCTACAGATTTCCCAACCTTTCCTTATCGCCAGGCTTCGCAGGGGTAACGTAATTTCGTTTTCGTTGAGCGTCGCATTTCCGAGCTTTGACGCTTTGCCTTTGAGGCTACGTGCTGCGTCTTCACGTAATTGTATCCCAGACGAGCCCCGCCCTGCTGAATCCAGTCAACTGCAATCAGCTGGACACGACTCAGGGCCGGTCAGACAGCTACCCCTTGGTCAGCGATGGTCAAGACACCAGCAGGAGTTGACTTGGTGCTTACAGAGCGGAACACATAGAGGGAACGCTGGGGATAGTCAAGGTGCTCAGACGGTCTTCTACATTCTAGACATTGTCCATCCTGCACGTCTCCATTATCCGTGCGTGTTATAGCCATTACAATACACTGACAGACAGATTATATCTGTAATTTTCTCTTCTGATTCGCGTTTTAACACTGGGGAAAGATGTCCATCGTCATCATTATTCAAAGTAACAATGTTCTGGAAATGTTGAATTGAAATTATGAAATCGTCCTGCTTTCGGGTGATAGGTGCATACGATGGTCTTCTCTTACGTAAAATACATCATATTGTATAACGGTATATGTTTTACATAGTCTGATTCTACTGGATAATGGCATGTTACAGTATACTTGACAAACAAGTATTAATTGCAAACAAGAAAAGAAAGTTTCTTCCAGGATAACACGATGCAGTTATGTTCGCATGTTGTTGTTGTTTTTGTTTTATTTTTATTTTTTTAAAACAATATTTACTTGAAAACTTCCGGGATTCATGAACAGCCAACTAAATGACTATCTGAACATGTCTCCCGGTGTTCGCATGTCATAGAGTAAGTATTATCTAGGCAACATACTAAAGTTTGGATGATCACACGGAAGACAAATCCTAATGAAAGTCAAACAAATATTTTCTTTATTTTTCCCTTTTTTTATGACAAACATTTACCATTTATCATCTACTTTTATCGAACACAACCATTCTATTCGTGTTGCTATTGTTTATTTGCAAGATCTACGTTCTTCATATCGCATCACTTTGGGACGCCATTACTAGACAATGAAACAAATCTTGCGCCGCTGATGCTACTTCCAGAACGACTGCTAATACGTCATTGAAAAGACCTCTTGCGGAACGGACAAGACAGCATTAGTGTTTATCCCCACTAATCAAAATCTGGGAGCCAACCCGCTAAATTCATTAGCCCTAATTTTTCTGCTGCTTCTAGTAAACGGTAATTTCGGAGAAAAACGACACATCACTATACTCTGACAAAACTCACCACTCGCTTATTATTGGAAATTCATTTATGTGTCTCGTTTCGCTACTTTGCAAATTAGAATGTTGGGCTGGAACGAGCGAGTAGATATTGTGTGTCGGAGAAGTAATGGATTTACAAGCCAATGGGACGGAATTAAACGTAGACATAAAAACTACCCGTTTTGTTCGTTGTCAATGCTGTGGCAGTAAACCCCTTTAGCACCAGCGTCGTGAAGTTAGTGATGTGGATCGAACTCCTACGGCTTAGTATCTTCATTAGGAGAACAGCTATATCCTACATTAGGGAGAGTGTTTTTCTTGACAGTTTTTTCTCAAACATAAGTTGGAAATTATATTTTCAGCACAAATCATGAGGCATATATACATCTGGTTCAATGTATGGATGCAGGTATGGTTATGATGCAGACAAAAGCACACCTTTTGATAATTCACGGTTAGAAAAATATATAAACAAGCAAAATATTACGTTTTCAAAGACAAAACGCCAGTAATATTGGATTAACAGATTTTCCGAATATTATGGAACTTCTGATGCGGCCATCTTGGAACCTAATTACCGTGGATTTCTATAACACTGAACAACGTTAGTAACGTCCATTACACTAGCTGTGCGAGGCAATGGTCAGCACATTGGAATTAAACTTTATATTTGTAAAGGTCCCACCTGAAACCTGACCCCAATCGTGATATCCTACAGCCTATTATTCATGCAATTTAAACTATTTTAGCCTCCCAATACGTGTTGTCAGACATTCGACGCTATTATATGCTTTCAAATGATTATTTGGAGAAACAGTGCCTATTATCTTGTAGGAAGATCGCATTACCCAGATTAAGATCCATGCGATGATACAACTTATTTCTGAGTTTGATAGTTCTGTTGGCAACCATTAGGCGCATTATTGTATAATGTTCTAACAATAGTCTGTCAAGTTATCCATAAAAATTAAATTCCTTTTTTTAAGAGACGGATTTTTAGGAATTAGTCTATCTGATATTTAAGTCGATACGTAATTATCATGGTATTTTATAGCAATTAACGACTATTCTAACGACTATTCTAACGACACTAGCTAATGACCGGTGTGATGGCGCCTAGTATTGCAGGTAACGGCAGTTTACAAGGCTACATATACTTTTCTAAGCCTTTATTTACATCTTAATATAATATTTGTTATAGTAGTTTTAATATGGGGTATGCTTAACAGTAGCAGGTTACCTTTCTAAAGGCGCCTATGTATATTATCCTCATCATGAGAACTAAGATTATTAGTTACTTATAGCGAGCGAAGCTAAGGTCCCGAAGCTCGCACTATAGATGACATAAGAACAATCGATAAGAATACTTGGAGATTTTTTTCGAAATTATAAATCATATATATTCCTGAGAAAAAAATGCATACACGATTTCATGGGATTAAATGAACCATCAATTACTTAACCAAGTAGAATCACAAAGTATACAAACATAAATTATGATGGAGGTGTAAGTGCGTTAAAAATGTGCATAGTGTATTAACGTGAACAACCCTTGGTTTGTCCGGCAGCAGCAGCAGCAACAACAACATCAGCAGCAACAACAACAGCAGCAACAACAACAACAGCAAGTGATAACCTCTACTACAAACAAAAGCAAGACAGATCACAGACAGACAGACAGACACGACTGTAACCATATATTTTAGTATACACAACATTGTAGTCAAATATCATGAACAAGATATTTCGTTGGACATTTTGCGATTCATATTTCGGCTATAAAGGTTCTCACGTTAACGGCTGGTTGTCCGCGAGCCTTTCTAACGCCGCTTTCACGGTCACGTTATGAGACACCTTTCGTGACGTTAATTTCTCGAAATTGACAATTTAGATAATATACAACGTTCTGCCAGTGACCGGCCGAGATTTACGATGCAGTCTGAGTGCTCAAATGACAATATCTGCCGTATTCCTTTAATTTCAATCGTTGTTTTCTCTCTTATCGAGTCACCTTTCTTTTTGGAACCCTCGTTCTTAGCGCCCAATAGCCTATAAATCAGCACCGCCGTTCGTTCACTTCATATTTACAATCGTAAAAAATTCAATATTTCATGATAGCTAGCTAATTACGTGTGGACAACGACATTCACTAACATCAGTTTCATATTTCCAGTTTACACAATGATGTTTTCTTTAGCGTTGCTTTTTTATATTGTATTTCTATCGTGCTATAAGGAAGAATGGAAACATATATCTATCTTTTGATTGGTATTTTGGTATGAGGAAGTATCGAAAAATGCTATTTAGGCATTAGATCAGAAGTTGTGGTAAGAATAGATTATTTAGACTATGTTCGCGAACAGATTGAAAATCACCACGAAATAAAGAAAATAACCGGAAAATTGTCAAAAATAAGTTTGCAGTGTCATGATGTAAATTCTCGTGAGAACAACGTAATGCAGTCATTGACTTTCTATGTTTAAAACCGATATAAATTATCCACTCCTAGAAGGTCTTTTCTGTCCATGACTATATTACCTTAAATTTACTTCCTGTTTGTCATTTATTATCTCACTTCAGTTGAGTATATTTTTCCTGAAACACATTGCCATGGCCAATGCATAAACTATGGGTCGTACACATTTTATGTACCGTGGATAAAGACAAATATAAACTGTTGTTAGTACAGTATAGCAATTGTATCACATTTGGGCGTTATCAACAGTTAATTGAAAATATGTTTTTGACAATATTCTCGTGTTTCTGATCCATATGTTTGTTTGTTTAATGTCATGTTTTGTTCAAATGTAGATATGCTTTCACTTTATAAGTTACACGTTCAAATATTAATATTTGATTTATTTATTTTATTTTATACACACTCCTCTGGGGGTAATCTCGTGAGTTTATATATAAAACACTTTCATACAAAGAACTCGGGGTGAATCTTGCAGTCAGCATAGATAGTTATAATAATTACTCTGGTAGTAGTAGTAGTAGTAGTAGTAGTAGTAGTAGTAGCAGCAGCAGCAGAAGCAGAAGAAGCAGCAGCATCAGAAACTGAGCAACAGCAGCATGAGATCAACATACAGTGATCACGTTATATTGCAGAAACTTTCTAATTTTTAATTAAACGATAGCATTATTGAGGTGCTCTCATTCGCACTACTATACAACCCTCTGACCACGCTCACCGGAAATGACTGTACCGAAAATGCGTCGTTTGTGCGCATTGACATAATTGCAGCAAATCGTGTCCAGCACGCGGGCATGCTGGGCTAAAGTGGTCTGCGCATGAGCAGCGACAAAGCAAACTACAGAAAACAAGTGGTCTACCTTGGCTTGCCCAGCATCAAGCTGTTCCCCGCCTCTGAGTTCTTGAACCGTGTCGCAGTCAATTGGTTATGATTGTATGCAAATCTGATCATCGCTTGGTTTTCCAATGTGAGTGACAATAGGGGGTAAAGTAGCCTAAATTACGCGGAAGATATTTTCTCAAGATATATTAGGTGACTTAGCGAGGAGTCATCCAGGGTTGATTCCTAGCGCCGTCTTTGTTACTGTTTTAAAAGCAGTTTTTGTCCACTGGTTCTTCAGCCTTGGATTCAGTAGCCCTGGGCGACATCACAGCAGCTCGTGTGTTGCTGTATTGTTGCCGAAAATTCATCAATACATTTTATCCAATTATACCCAATTACTTCCTCGGTTTGAATGCGTTTAAAGAGGAAAAAAATCATTGGTTGTTATTGGCATTGTTTATTAATGTGTATGTGTGCTCCTGTGTATGTGTGCGCGTAAGTGTGCGTGTGCGTGTTTGTGTGTGTGGATGCGTGCATGTGTGTATATCTGAATGTGTTTCTTAGTGTTCTAATTTTTTTTAAATTGACAGTTATATATGTTGACAGCATAATCATTTCATAAAATGTTACCAATATGATAAATCTCCATAGGGATCGGTGTAATTAACGTTATATGACTAGTATAACAATACAAATATACTCAGTAATGTTTGAAAAACAAATGGGTGGAAACTGAATAACATTCGAATTGTTATATACTTTATTTATAACATTATGTATATTGATACAGTTATAATTCCAGTATGTACTAGGTTTCTGGATAATTTTGCTTACAAAACTGCATCGACCTTATCATCCACTTCTATAGATATGTAAATTCGACTAATTTGTTTACGTTGTTACGTCGCAATCAGGGGCCCGTTGCTCAGAACTATTGTAGCGGATTGTAGCCTACAATTATTGTAAGGTCATCGGTTTTTATTGTG
>JAUTBX010129846.1:0-10046 GCA_032361465.1 Lepetodrilus tevnianus | reverse complement strand
CTGGCGACTAATCACAACGGAATCTAGGTAAAATCCCTACTTTTTTCCTCCAGTGCGAGTGCCGAGGGATAACAGGTGGGTAGGGGAGGTAATCCTGAGGTGAGTCGAATGATTCATACATATGAGACAATTATCTCCCTTTGTTTATATTTGTGAACTATGGATTATAAGTCTTGCCATAGTTGTGAGTTTTCTATCCTAAGCAATAATGCATCACTGTAAAATACAATATTTCTGAAGGGAATATAACATCTTCGAAGATTTTGTGTGTTTTGAGACCCTTTTTAATTCAAATACGAAATCGCAACATGACTCCGGAATGGCTATCTTGTCATTAATGACCCATGTTGTCCACCATAGACTGACGATGGAGTACGGAGGCTGCGACATCACGCGCTGCCTTCACTGGATGCTGAAGAAGGCAGGCGTGACCTTACCTGAGGTCGACCCGACCTCTCCCACCGATGTCCTACTACTGCAGGAGCTAAAGGAGTCGCTGTGTCACCTTGACGTTGTGAGTAACCATGGAGACCGAAATTGTGTAGTCTCTCGAAAAACATCGTAAAAACAACTTCAGAGTTAGAAAATATCTATCTAAAATTGACTTCTTTGCGGTGATCGAAATTAACACTAGTCCTCCAGCTGGGCCATTTCTCCAATTGCTAGTAAAGGACTAGTAGAAATTCATAACATTTGTTACTTGTATCACTATTCAGGCTAGTAAGTTTTAAAGTTAGTTTCGATCACTGCTTCTTTGGACTTACAAAGTTTTGAGAATACGAGCCCTGGATTCCAAGAAATAATGTTGTGAATACTATTTATGACTTTAAAACTCTTCTTTCTGTGTTGTACCTAGGACCAGTCGGGGATCTCCAACCAGTTCATACAGATCAAGCAGCCACAGAGGCACATCATCACGTACAACCTCCGACTGGGCGACGAAGTTCTCCTTGCCAGTCTCGGCCTCCTGTATCCGGACCTGTTCGCCCTCCAGGGGTCCCACCTGGTCCGAGTTCAAGCCCGCTTCGACGGAGACTCGGACGACCCTCACGACGAGGGATATCTGAGACAGACTCAGAGGGCCCAGAGGGATATGGTATGGATGCTAATTTGTTCCAGCTTGTTGTCTCTGCTTGTCAATGTTTTGAAGGCCAATCTATATAATAAAATAGGGCTGCTTTATATGTCAGAAAGTGTCTAGCTGATTTGAAGGTTTTGAGAGTACGTCACATGATGGCAAATAATTCCCTTCAGCTGAAATTTGCCGGTTAGCTTACAAATAAAGCTTAAACGGAACATGCAAAACCTAGCTGTTTTGGTAAAAGAAACGCAGTAAGGGATTTTTCCCTTGGCATTTCATTTGACAGGGACAACATACACCATGAGTGTGAATTTAATTCTTGGAGTAGGCGCGAGGGGAGAGAGATTGGCATTTATAAAAAAAATAAAAAAAGCTTTGGGGCCTAGTTGGATAGTCTAGATGACGTATTATTAAGTTGGGAAAATCTTCCCCTGACGATGCTGTATTAGCTGTACACAGGGGTAACAAAGACCTACTGTTAACACAGAGCCATATTTTCAGGCCAAACTGAGCGCCAACAAGAAGGAGGCAGCAGACTCTTCCCGGGGGGACGCGGTAGAGAACGTCCAGGAGGACACGCAGATGAGCCACTCCCAGATGGACGACGACTCCAACGACGCCCCGGAGACGCTGACACTGACCGAGACAAAGACCGGACGTCGCGCCGAGCTGGAGGAAGAGGAGGAGATGGTCACAGAGCCCGTAGCACAGCTGATGGGGGTGGACGAGGCTGTGCTACACTGTATAGAACAGTGCGGTGAGCAGGAAGGGAAGACAGGGGTGGAGATTTCATATAATGTATCATGCATCCGGCACCGAGATTATGAATGTTTGAGTGCAATGCATGGGACCATGTGCCGCCATATATTAGTATATATATACTGGTAGTAATATCTTGAGTAATTAAGTGAAAGAATCTTGAAATCAGCTCCAAACCCCAATATTTTTTTTATTAAATTTGCTATCCATTGTTCATAGTTTACATCATCTTTATTAAATTTTCAGTGTATTCTTCGTAGTTTCCAGTCTCATGCATAATTTTTATCCTAAATTTAACGCTGCCATTTTCTTCACGCACTGTTGTCATGTATGTTACCAGGCAGTGAGGATCTGAAGAGGAAGATGTACAGCTGTATCGTGGTGGTGGGTGGCGGGCTGGCACTGCTGGAGGGGGCTCAGACGTGGCTACAACACAGAGTCTGGCTACAGATGCCCAGCCACCAGCGACTCCTCATGGAAAGCATGGACGTACTCACACGACCAAAGGTGCGTCACTTCTTGTCCTTTTGCCTAACTATTCTGCTTTCAAGTGTAAATGAAAAATTACTGGAATCAGTTTGCTATTCTGCTTGCACGAGAAAACAATAATTACTAGAGTTAGTTTGCCTTCTTCTGCTTGCTTATGAGAATGAATGAATTATTGTTTTACGTCACAGCGGGAATTTTTCACCCATGGGCGATGACCAAATTATTTTATTCTAGCAATTAAACCTTCTATTTATAATAGGCTTTAAAACAGGCATTACCTTTGTCTCTTTGTATTGCTATGTCAACCACACCTCTGCTCAACTACAGCAGGGAGAAGGTTAATGAACTTTGATCTATCTACAAGACTGATTCTCATATTTTCAGGACAACAACCCAAGCGTTACGGTGTGGAAAGGCGCAACAATAATGGCGTGTTTGGACACAACACAGGAACTGTGGATCCGGCAGAAAGAGTGGCAGCAGTACAGCTGCCGTCTGCTGCGAGAACGCGCTCCTTTCATCTGGTGAATCTACGTTGTACGAGAGTATCTGCTTTCATTAGAGCTTGCCGTCTGCCGAGAGTGTGCTCCTTTCAATTGATGAATCTGTGGTTATACAAGTGTACCTTCAAGAGACAGTGTGCTCCTTTGCTACAAGACTCAGTGTGTGTGCTCCTTTCATTTTGTGAATCTGTAGTCATACAAGAGGATATTCTTCACAACAGTACCGTTGCCGTCTGCCGAGGTTTCTCCTTACATTTGGTGATACAAGTCTTATTTCAAATTCAATTGTCATCTGCAGAGTACCTTGTATCACAGAAGTAAAGCAGCCATCTTACAAGGGTATGCTCCTTTCATGGATGAATGTAGTCCTTAATTCCCTCACTGGAGTACTATGTGTGTAGCTCACCCATAATGGAATAGCAATTCAACCAATTGTTCCCATCAAAGAATTTAAAAGTAAAAGGTGACCTACTGAACACATTGAATGCATGAACAAGGCCTAGATTCTAGGACACTGCCGACAAGTCCATTTACCCCAAGTAAAATATCTTAATAGAATTTTACTTGAACTATCTTTCCTGCAACAATGCAATAGATGAATTGCTACACATGTAGTTGGGTTGCATGGTAAGATGCTAGTACAAAACTGGTTATCAAATGCGATTTTGATGATGTTTTCCTATTTTGTTACCAATAAAGGGACAAAGACGAGAATTCTGCGTTCTGTTACAACTTACTGGAGCAATATCCGGACACAACCTATGAACCAGTGCCCATGTACTGAGATTGTATGTTCACAAATACAAGTAACAAAGTTAACATTCACTTCAACAGTTTGCGATTATTTTAACATAATAAAAGTTATGTTGTTTTACATCACAGCATGAAACCTTTCCTCATACGTAACGTGATAATAATTTGAAAAGGCATAGCCGATTATCATTATTTCATTATACTAGTAATTAGAATTAGGCACCATCATATTAACATCAAATGAGATATCAACGATCACTCGTCAACTGGGTTTTAAAGGCATAATATCACAGTTGACAGTATAATCATGGACAAATTTCAATCTGAGACTAATTACGCTTGATTTATCCACCCAAAAGTTGTTATTTACTGATGTACTTAGTCCTTGATAGTTATCAAAATACTAATATATTATATAAATAAAGGGAACGTTCCGCTATTTATCTTGTCTTTGATGCGCACGAACATTAGAGTTATGTCCTCCTTGCATGATATAATGAAGCAAATTTATTACGACCACATTCAGGTTGTCTATCGGGGTTGCTGTGGAGAAAGAACTAGTCCTAAACAACCATAAATATCTGTGATATTATGCCTTTAACACATTGTCATATTTCAACATGCTGACAACAAAAAAAAACACAAAAAAATACCCTTTTTCTACTTGTCACAAGACAATTTTCCCTTCAGCAGAGCCAATGCCATCATGATCAGGAAATGACGGAACAAACAGATTGCAATTATAATACGACATATAATTTATTTACAACATGTACAAATCAAATTGAAATTGAAAGATTATTTTTTTCCAGCCTTCCTCTTCTTGTAGCCTTTTTTCTTTCGAACTTCCTTCTTCTTGAGCCGCTTGATACTTCTGTGGTTCATCCAGTTGGGATAGCTGCCGTGCTCGTCCTTCAACGTCTTCGCGCTGTACGTCTTCTTAGCCTTGTCAACATCCATACCATCGTCTGAAACAATGCAGGACATTTTCACCTGTTCTCATTTCATGCTTTCAATATTATTTCTTTTGTTACTCGTATAATCATTACTACCAATAATAATAATGTTGAATTAATAATATTTATATGGTGCTACCAAATGACATTCCCCACACGTGCACCACAATTTCTACATACACCATGTGTACACACGGGTGAAAGATTCCCGCAACGACGTTAAACTCCATATTCACTCACTACATACACACCATTGTGACCATATTATTAATACTAATGAATATTATCATATTACATTGAATTTTACTTACCATCGCTATTCACGCCTTCTGCCTTCTTCATTAGGATCTCTTTGGCAGTTTTAGCTGAAAACAAAATGAAACCTTGAAAATATTTCATTTTCCTACAATTTTGTTAATTAACTTTAGTTGTGGTGGGTTTTATTCACCATGACTTGACTAGAACAGTACACATTGATGCATTCAAGCATAATTAATTTAATAATTCATCATTTGATCGGGTGAATGTGATATTTCAGACAATATTATATTGTATTTCAATATATTGACGTGTATAGGTGAAAGATTCCACTGTGACATAAAACAATAACTCACTCACCATGCTCATGCAAATTATACTCAATGATCTACTACAGTACCTGCCCCTTTAATTTAATTAATAACATTTTATTAATTATTAATTAACTGACCGTTGTACAGTTCCTTCATCTCTTGTTCCTGCTTTATTGTCAGGTCCGTCATCTTCTTCAGCTTCTCCAAATCTATCGCTGAGTACCTCTCGCGCTTCTTGTTCCGATTCCTCTTGCCACGATTACTGCGAATGCTCCTAGCCATCTGTGAATCATAGCAAAATAAGGTTGTGCAGAGATTTCAAAATCAAATTTACTAAATTAGTACAGTTATTTGTCTATTTCCCGACCACATTTCACCGCTGCAAGCGAATACGTAAATGCCAGCTTTCTTTTAATCATTGGTGATGTATTAAATGATTCTAATATTGTACTTGATTTAGTTATTGACCCGACCTAAACAAGATTCGGAAATAGCCAACTCATGTAAACTATTTATTTGATAATGGTTTAAATTTTAACATTCTTTCTGGTAAATTAATTACTCAGATTGCCTCCATCGGGAAGACAGTTTATACATACAACTAACAGACTAAGGTGAACTATAATATCCATAAACATAATAACTATTCTAATGTTGAATTCATGTTAAGACAGATCGAATACCGGACAACAAGTTTACAATTCAATTAAAAATGATTCCAGCTAACAAACATTGGACATCTAAGTAACTAGTTTATGTTAAGTATGATATTATTTGCTTAGAATCGGTAATACCACATTACATACCTTTAAATAACGTTTTACACGGTATATCAAATATACGAAATCGCTAGCTGAAATGCACGTGGACCTTTTGCCGAACTATACGACCCACAATTTACACACAAAGTGATGACGTCACACACAAACACAACTTCACGTGGTCGGAGAAACGAGATTGTCAAAATGAAATCGACATGTTTATGTTGTTTACACCGTTTACACAAATCATACGTAGCTCATTTTATTAGACGCATTTCAACAACACATATGAAATGTTCGGACACAGTAGAAACTTCAAATAGGAAGGATGAAATAGCGAAACTACCGAATCAAAATGATTTTGCATTGACAGATTACAAACGTCCTAATGTCAACTTGAATTTGGGAGTAGTGTCTTTGGTCGATCAACAAATACTTACAGATAAAAATAGATTGGTGGAATACCTTAGAAGCAACATAATATATGAAGATGGTAAAAAAAACATATATTTGTGCTATTTATTTTAAATATTACAAAACCCTTTGGAATACTATTACAGTGGATTAGAAAAGTTGTATTTACAATTATTTTTCAGTGACACTAATCAAGACTAGTGTTATGTTTATCATATTGCATTTCATATTACTTTTTTTCCCACATTGAATAAAGTATAAACATTGCGGATTGATTTATTAAAACCATTTAATCATATATATGTATACAACCATGATAACATAGATCTATTACATTATGTGATTTGTTTCAGAATTAATTACTGCAGTTACCAAACTATCTGGAACGCCTGTGTTTGGTAAGATTATGACCAATGTATATACAGTTAACTTAGTATATTTGTTAACACTTTTTAAAACTGGAAGTACGGGGGACTACTGCAACCTCGATGTAAAGCAAATAGTTCAATCAAAAATTTCAACCTCCAGTGTTATAAATGTTGCAGGTTTTCTCCTGCCCTAAACTGATAGGCCATGATAATTAATGAATGGATCTTATAATAAATAAATTAAAACTGTAAATTAGCATAGTTTTATTATAATAACTATTCGCATGCATAAAACAAAATATATAGAAATCATTTGGAGACATTTTTGAAGAAGAAATGTTTTCTAAAAAATATATACTGTAGTTTTTCCAAACCTTATGTTCACTCCATGATCACCTGTCCATATTTCAGGTGATTATCAAGCTTATCATCGGTCGATCTCGACCCACGGTGTGTCTGGTCAGAAGGTCAGTGACGAGGGTGAACAGCGGTCAGTGTTGTCCATTGCCAGCGTTTTGCCAGAACTCCGGGAACTTCTCAACTGTGGTCAGCTGGACATTGCTCTGGGAAATCCACGGTACCTTTGACTTTGTCACGATCAACATCAGGGTTATGTATAATATGTAGCATTCCTTACAAAAATGGCTGAATTTATTGGTAAAATGTCATTGTGTATTTGACGTATTAAACGCCCTGCTTCAATAAACGCCCCCTTAAACTTTTATATATTTTATAAATTAAACCGCCATATTTGTTATTATCTTCTGCAAAATTACCTCCCTTTGTGTTATATTTTACGTTGCTTCAACCAAATGGAAGCCAACATAAAATATCACATTGTTTCACAAGCAAATTTTGTTTCTTTCAGACTTTAATAAATGGCCCCTGGAGGCTGGTATAAAAAAAATTAACGCCCACAGTATAATACATCAATTATTGTATATAATACATCAATTATTGTATATGGATGAAAGATTCCTGCTGTGGCGTATAACAGTAATTCACTCATCAGCAAAACACTGACATCTTCAGGAGTAAAATTTCCAAGATCATATGTTGGAATCTTTCATTGAAAATATTCCCCAAAATCTAAGTGAATAGAGATAGTCATTTATATTCTGAATATTATTTTTGTTGTTCATCTGAATTATAGTGATATGTATTTATTTATTTAGTCTATTCTAGCTGATGAGCTGTTGTATTCTCTCCTAGGTACCACAGTGGGGTGGTGATATTCTCGAAGACAGACGAGGCAAAGAAAAGAATTAAAAAATGTGTCACTGCAGCTCAATCTCAGAAGCAAACTCACTTGAAATATTTGTAAGTGAAAATGCTCACTTGTCTTGTAAGCCTAAATTATTCACTTAATATATACTCAACAAAATTAATTAAATCCAGAAGATATTGTAGGGAAGCTTTCTACCAATGTTGGGAACTCAGTTTGAGGAACTATATGGTACCATTCTTCATTCAATACGTCTGCAAGTTCTTGAAGAGGACCTAGAACCTGTAGACGTTTGGAAATTCTTCACTATTAAAATTTTATGAAGCTAAATTTATATCTCACAAACAGCTACTGGGTCTTAATTTATTTTGATGAGTATGTTACTATCAGTAATCTGGAGGTGAAAAGAGATGGCTGTCCCCCGCATTAAGTACAGTGTATTTCTGTTACAGGGTGGTGACGAGTGGCATTCCGGATAGACTGCAGAGTGGGCAGGAAGTGATGTCATTTGTGAGGAAGAAGTTTGGTGACCGAGTCATGGTATATAGAATACAAAGAATTTATCTCATCATGATTGATTATATGTCCCATTTTGATTATAGATACACAGATAGGGGCAGGTGGTACACTGTAGTGCTGTGGTAGAATGTTTGGACTTGGGAGCCAAAGGTCCGGAGTTCAAATCCTGCCAGGGAGACTGGTATCAATGTTCGCGAAAGTTTCCTTTCTGGGATCTGTTGCTCAGAACAATTGTAGCGCTACAATAATTGTAACTGGGCTCCCGCCACAATAAAAAGCGCTGACATTACAATAATTGTAGGCTACAATCTGCTACAATAGTTCTGAGCAACGGGCCCCTGATGCGATATTGATACGATGCGCTGTCTGTATAGTGTTAATGCAGATATCATCCTTGGTCTTATCAGTACCAGATGGTGCTTGCAGGTTTACTGCAACATTCAACACTGTACATTGCGGGTTCCCTCCTGCTCTTAACTGGCAAGTCGTGATAGTCAAAGAATCTTGAAAGCGACTCTAAACCCCAATTAAAATAATAAAATTAGGAATTTGTCAGCCATATTTATTTTTCATTGGGATATATTAATATGTAGATAGAGAAGTTTAAGACAATATCATTACTGAGTATTACTGAGCATTACTGAGCATTACTGAGCATTACTCTATAATGTGTTGTGTTCAGACGGTGAGAACAGAGAAGTCCAGCCGCGTTGCTCGTCAGGAGGGAGAGGAGATCTTGACCGTGTTCGATGTCCAGCCTCTGGCGGTCAATCCTGGACTGGACACAGCTCTACTGCAGATCAACATTAACAAAGGTAGCAACATCCAGAGATGAGAATATTCCACAATTTTGGGTATTAATTTTATTTTTATTTATTTAATTTTAATTGAAGTTTAGAGCCGCTTTTTACTTTGTATTTAATTTTAATTGTGGTTTAGAGCTACTTTTAATATATATTTCTTATTTTTTAAATATTTTATTTCATTTTAAAATGGTTCGTAACCTTCGCTGGATTCTCCATCAAATTTGTCACGTATGGGTGAAAGATTCCCACTGACGTAGAGCAATAATTCACTCTCGCTCTGTCAAAATCCACGTAAATATTTAGGATGATTATTCCATAAATTGTCACTCTGATACTGAGGTTTCTTTCCTGTGTATGAGTTCGTCGCAAATGGGTGAAAGATTCCCGCAGCGACGTTAAACTCCATATTCACTCACTCCTGTGTATGAGTGATAGCTTCCCTCTGGCTCTGCGACAGTAAGCAACAAAGCACCAACTGTTGTATTTGTGATTGTTGTGGATGTTTTCAGCCAAGTGGGATGGTGTGGAGACGTATCTGACGGAGAAGGTGTGCAGTGCTCTAGGAGACCACCTGTATTCCTGTAGGGTGGGGTCCGTCCTGGGCGTGGCCATACGTGTGGAGCCGCACCTAGCCTCCCCTGCCACACAGGTGAGCGAGCCTTCTCGGGATAGCATTCACTGGTTAGGTATACAATACCGTATATGATCGCGTATAAGTCGACTTCATGTATAAGTCGACCCCCCTCTTCAGGTACTGAAATCTCCCCTCCCAGGGTATGTTACGTCTATAAGTCGACCCCCCTTCTTTGACATTCTTGACTGTTGCTGACCTAGCCAGAT
>JAUTBX010129824.1:0-10047 GCA_032361465.1 Lepetodrilus tevnianus | reverse complement strand
AAAATCTCAATATAGAAACACACTTTTTACAATATAAAAATCTTAAATTACTTGGCCATCATGGTAACACCAATATACAGTATCAGAGCCATATGATAGGTAAATATGTGTCAGGCCCATATATATTATTATTATTATTAATAGTATTATTTATAACACCAACATACAGTATCAGGGGTATAGATAAAAAAGTGACCTGGTCCATATTATTATCATTTATAACGCCAACATATGGTATCAGAGTCATAGATAAAAAATGTGTCTGGTCCATATCATTATTATTCTTTTATTTTATTTAATGTTATAAATATAAGCAAAGACTAATCTGTGTTAATAAACATGTCTGAATTTTTCAGCGATTTCCCAAATTTGCGGATGCACATCCTATGAGTTGCACTATCGAGGAAGGGGAGGTACTGTATATGCCTGCTTTCTGGTGGCACGAAGTACAGTCCTACCCAAATGTGAAGGAAGGAAGGAACCTGGCCATCAATTTTTGGTAGGTACATGTAACAACTAACTATATGCCAACACTGTTTTGTTTCCTTTTTTACACCCACCCACCCTCTCTCTCCCTCCCTCCCCCTCCCCCTCTCTCTCCCTCCCTCCTACCTCCCTCCCCTCTCTCTCTCTCTCTCTCTCTCTCTCTCTTTGATTTTTATTATTTCCCTTGGATCAATCTTACATCACCCCGTTTTACGAAAGATTCCATGTCCTTAAAGCTCCTCTACCAATCAATTTGCGCTAAAGATTTAATTTAAAAAATGTAATTCTATGCCATTTCTTGTCCAATTTTATTCAGGTTGTCTCTTGTATAAATAAATTCAATATATGACACCGAAAGTAGTGGGTACATTTATTTTGTGAAAGTGATAACATATTTAATTTAGAATCTGAGTCTTCTCGCCAGTTTCCGCAACCAAGAAACCTTCCTAAGTGGACAGAGCTGTATTTGCCATAATTTAGTAATATTGCAGGATTGGCTGGAATGGTAGTTGCTATATGTTGATTATCTCCCTTTAATGTTCTAGGTACGACCCATTTCTGACCAAGGAATTCCCCTGTGCCGAGTGCAAGATGGACATCAACCCAAACTACAGACATCTGTTGTAGACTCATCTCTGGCTCTGATAAATTTCGCCTAAATCTGGATTTATTTTTTAACGGCTCAACATGTTAGCAGATGTCCGCAGCTAAAGATGATCTTGACAAATAGTAGACATCAAATGTTGTAATATGTAATAAGTTGTTATTGTTTTCTTTAATCATTCCACATTTTTACCATCTCTATGACAAGGCTTCAGTTAGTTTTTTTGAATTTAACGAGTCATATTGTCAATTATATATTTTAGCACAGTCTAGTTGACTGACGTCCTAAAATTGCATTTATTAATATTTTTTAAATGTATTTCATGTATCATAATATGTGTTAATTCAATACTAAGAATATAATGCACAAAAAAACAATACATGCATTATTATTACTACAGATGCCCACCGTCAGTTTAATTTCTGAAGTTGTTGTAGCTGTTCTTATACATGTTCTCATTCTTGTAGCTTCTTCTTGCTAGAGTCCAATATGATACAGGCATGTGCTGTTTGTCTCCTAGTTAAATTGCAAGTTATATCTCTCCTGTTTAATTTCAGATGAACTGTTCTTCTTGTGTTGTTTTATCTGTCTCTGCATTTTTAGTACCTGATGCAATCAAAAAATATTAAAATGCATTTTCCTGCCAAGAAATACGTAATATTGTTGAACCATCCACGTGTATGATGCTATTCCTACGTATGTTATCCTTCTATATATTACGTGATACAACCAGCAGTTAGTAATTCTGTTACATCCACTGCCATAATCAAAGAAGACAATCTAATTAAAATCAGATCTAGTTTCATTCTGTAAATATTTTGACATTATTTTGGAAACAGTAAGTGGCCAGATATCTCGGCGTGAGTTTCGTATTTGATTTTAATGAGATTGTCAAATATGTGTTATAAATACCACGGGCAACATCCACTAAATTGCAGATGTAAGCAACTTTTCCTGGTTTTTGTTGTTGTTGTTGTTATATTTTATTCGTTGTTATATTTATCATTATGTTCCGATGCAATCTGCCTGGCAACCCATCCATTAACAGATATAGAACTGTACACCTCGCCCGGCTGCCCGATCCATTTACCGTACATGTTAAGGTGGTAACGGTATCATACGGGCTAGTAGAAATGTCATGTTTTGTTATTTATATCATTATAATGGCGAGTACCTTTTTAAGTTGATTTCTGTCCCTGTATTAAGTCAATTTAAGTGCCCATATTCTCGAAACTTCTTAGCTAAGAACTTCTTAGTGAGGAAAGATCTCTTCACAAATTGACATGAGCAGAAACCCAGTTAGGCAAATTCTTAGTACTTACAAACTTCTTAGGACATACGAAGTTTTGAGAATACGGGCCCAGGCTATTTTATATCATGTTGTACGCTGAAGAATAGCTGATAACCACAACCGTATTATAATGGTTGGTATTCATATCGTTCACAGATATGTCTTTTGTACAACTATATATTGTTTAGCCAATCATGTCTGTTCTTACCATAACTAACTATTGTAAACATCACAGCTCAAAATAGCTTTAATTATCGAGTTTCTTCCATTTTATTTAAATTCCCAAGCTGGATATATTTCCTGGTTAAATCAAAAGACATTATTAGCCTACCATTAAAGGCATACTATCACAGCTGATAGACCTGGATAATGGACAGAACCTCATTCATTCAATATCCGGGAACATAAACGGGTGCGCTACACATTTGACGACATTATTGTGACCTCACATGAAAACGTCACTATTCAGACGTCATTCATAGCAACCGTCGAATTTCTTCATGTCAACGGAAATGCTACCCGACGAGACTTACTGTCCCTATATCCCACTGCTGTCTTTAGGCCAAGAGTTTTCTGACGTTCCCTGCTGACCATATTTAGCGACTTTTAAATAGCCACTGTTTACTGTTTACTGTTTACAGCAAGGGATTAGTATCCAGAAGTTCCTTGAATTACCTATGACTTGATATGATAAGTTCTGTTAGCATTGTGTTTATATTGTGCCTTGTCTCACTGAACTTGACTCCCGAATTTTGCACGTTTCTTTCTTTTGCATAATTACTTCTTTTCTTTGTATCCACCAACCCTATGACGTGCATAATTATGTCTTACAATTGTTAATACAATTTCAAAGAAAAATATCAATATTGGTTCGTGTTTGGATTATTTTGCTTGCCGTCATGGAATACTTAGAGTCACCAATCTATTCACTTTTAAGCTAGTGGGACAGACATTCTCTCTGTGACCATCAACCCGCCAGGAATAACTCGAGTCTACGTTGGGCGCCATTGTAACGGGACGATGTCTTGGGATCGGCATCCGAATTACTATATAGTTTGCACGTCCAACACTCTGTACCGATTTATCCAAATTGGTAATAACCCCACTGGACGACTAGGACTAACAGTATATCACGTAGAAACAGGTGGTGATATTGCAGAGTGTTGGATCGCATGCCAGAGGTATCTATAGCTAATTCGAATCTATTCCTTGCTCCAGCATCGGCTATTATTATTTGTTAATACCAGCCAGGAATTGCGCGTTTATTGGAACAATGTGCGTGTATGCAAGTATTTAGTTTGTCTGAGTACGAGTGTTTCCGTATTTTTCAATATTATCAATAGTTCAATACCGAATACGTTACAACGAACACCATATACATTGCTAAAATAAATATATTCCATTCACATATTGTACAATAATGTATACATTGAAATCATGGTAATTATGTATTTCCCTGAAAATGAACGTTTATTGGAATTTCATTTTCTCGTCAAAAGTTGCACATCCGTCACTTTCCAAGACTTGAAGGTACGCACCTGTACGAAACAGTCGTACTGTAGTCGTAGAGTACTAGCGCTGCCGATCGTACGTCAATCTTAACGATTCGTATACCAGGGCTATGAAATGTTACGTCCTTAGAAAGTTTGAAGAATAGCCCCAAACGCAGCCTTTAAGTATAGCCTGCCGCTTGTCGGTTTACGACAATAACAGGAAACCTGCATCAGCCGTAGTGTCCACATATGCATTGGTTTCAGCTAAGCCGTATGTCTGTCCAGACAGTGCGACCCAGTACCGAGTGCAGAGAGCTCTAGTTGTACTTTTACGAGTACGAGCACTTCTCGTTTGCATCTCTAGTTGCCTGCAGATGTGTTGTCTCTAGAGCGTGTCTGCTCCTTTTCCCAGAGTAAAAGCTCGTGCATACTCTGTCCGTAGACATCCCCGAGACACACTGTATACATGCCTTAGTCTCCGTCTCTTCGGGATGATAGCCGAACATGGGCGTCAACCCTTTCTTTTCATCCTATGTCAGTGTTCCTTTGGGATTTCAACTGGTGTATTCTGGAGGCGGGTACTCCACCGTCCAAGTTGGCATTCGTATCGTTGCATTAGACCTGGGGATGTTCCCTTCGGAGCATATTGTCAGAGGTTCCGTGACATCATGATCAGTGGACAGATCCGTGGAAGAGGGGCTTCTCCTTTCGCTGAAAGGTCTCGCTTGGTCTATGCTGTAGCAAGGAGGAAGACTTGTCTCGGAGGAACACCTACTCCCGTAGTCACTGGTACAGGAAGCGCCTGCCGGGGAAGGCGGCAAACCGGAAGACGGTGAACCGGGAGACGGTGAACCGGAAGTCGGCGAACCGGAAGGTGGCGAAGGGGCGCCTGAGTCTCTGGTATCGTCGTCCTTCTTGGACTGAACGGCAGCCTCGTAACTTGGAAGTTTTCCTCGAGGTATGAACACGACCTGGGAACCGTCCGGAAGGCTCTGGTACACGACCTCGTCCGGAAGTGACGTCACGCCTCCGAAGAAGAACTCGTGCATTGAAGGAAGGACTGGGTTTCTGATCACGGGTAGAGGGTTGGCGACGGGTGGCGGGGGAAGGATTGCGGTGGTGGTGAGGATTATGGGTGGTTGAGGGGATTCTGGAGGCGACTGAGATTCCTGTCGGGATATCTCCTGGAGGATTTGCCGGTAGTGTTTCTTCACCCTCATTCTTTTGGTAAGCCACCTTAGAACCGCTGTAATAAAGATGGCCGCCATGATCACTCCGACGACCGACAAGGTCACGACCGCATCGCCCTGGGGTGTCTGGATATTTTCAGAGATATTTTCCTGAGGTTCCAGTTTGGGGGTCGCGATCTTCTCCCGGGCATTGAATGTTCTCTCCGAGCATAGTATGCTTCTGTCTGTAAATAAAAGAAGTGATACTGCATTAGTTTACATTATAAAACAAACAAAACAAAAAAAAAAATTTTATAGTATATTATATGGCATTATTACACATTATTGCTTACATGGTTTGAAAACGGCGAAGTGTACACATTGTCATACAATACGAAACTCTGGATGTAATGTCACCTCCTGTATCAATGTAAATTACTGTAGCTTAGTCTGAAAGGAACATATCATTATACTAGCATAACCACTATTAAAAGTACATACAAACTTGGTACCCTCCAATGGGATACCATAATATTGTCCTAAAATAAGTCCTTGCATTTGCTTTCCTTGGTGCTTCATTTAACAATTTATCAATGCAACATCTACCTCATTATGCAAAAGTCGATTGGTTACGTATGCGTGATGTTTTGAAATCCTCGTGTAAACACAGAAAACGGTGGCCCATTTCTTTTTATTATGAAGAAAGATAAAAAGAACCAGGGCACGATATTAAATAAAAATGTATATATAAATAATTTATGATTAAGGCTTTGCTACGATGAGTCGCAACGTCTCCTGAGGGCGAAACACGACCTAGAATACATTCAACCGTAGGTTTTTATTGGCCAGGAATGCTGGAAGATGTCAGACACGTCGTGAAGTTTAGTCCCTGATGTCAACGGGCCAATACGAATACAACGAATTTAGTGTATGCAGTGACAGTTGTAGTGAGCCCGTACTAGAGACTGCTGCTGGAATCGTCACGTATACACATTACATAGGTATCATAATTATACGGTCCGAAACGGATGTTGACATTTAAATAAAGTATAAATATTTATATTATGTTTCGTCTACCGAAACACACATATTGGGCGCAAAATTATTGCAAACTTGTAGTTTGGGTATAGGAGTGCAATGTTGTTGACTTACGTTTGAGCGTAATTATTAAGTGCAAGGATATTGTCTTTACGTTTCCGGTGATTAACCTTGTAGACGCTGTACGAAACTAGTTACTTGTGATTAATACATCGGAATGGCTGTTAAAATAGGTGATTTATGCGATTCAGGCGCCTTATTACGGAATGTATCGTTCTTGACCGTGTACATGTATGACGTGTTTCTGAACTGCACTGGACAATTACAAATTAATTTCAGAAATAATTAATTCTACTTTGTATAGCATACATAGCAGATAACGAAAAGGAAGAAAGTAAAATTAAGAATTAAATACATTTATAATAAGTAAGAAGATTAAAAACACAATGAAGAAAACAAATACAAATGTGAAAAGTATATTTTAAAACGCTTTTGTATATATATATAAGGTAGATCTAAAAGAAGTAAACATTCACCCAGCAGAGAATGGGTACCCGGAAGGATGAGATGGACATGTGATTTATAACCATGTAGCGCCTGGAATAGCAGGTCGGGTTGCATACTCCCTATATAGTTAAGAAGTAAGTGAGTGCACATGTCCGTTGACCGAAGTAATAAGCGCATTTGAGCAGTTATTCTGGATATGTGCGCTATATAAATGTGTATAATAATAACAATAACAACGAAGTAGAGTACTCAGGGCGGTGCGCTGGTTATATTGCGTTGTGTTAAAGTAGAGTAATACATAGTTAACGGAGTGTGTTGGTTGTACGCTGTTTATCCGTTAAGTTAACGAATCCATTACCAACGGTGACACGACAGACCAATTCATTATAAAGTCAGTAAAACTATTTATGTATGCATGGTTATCAATCACATAATATGAATGCTGTTGATACTGGATAAGATGTTTATTCGTGGAACTCTCCGGAAAACGTGTCCAACGTACATGATTCCAACCGATTTCCGGCCGGATTCCATGCTGAATTGGTACTATCTTTGCATTTTCAAGATACACAATGTATTACATTTGTCATTTCTATAATAGACTAAAATAGCAAATTTGAGGCGGTTATATTTTTGCTTTACTACATAATTATGGCGGTATATTGTATGTTTGTATTGGAGGTATTTTACACTTCTCTTCTTATATGTTTGTGTGTCTGGACAATACTAATATTTAGCTACAGTCGACGCATGGCGAGTGGACAGTGTTATAGACTACTGCATGTACGTATAGCAACAATTTGTATTTGAGCTATTTTACACTTTTCTTCTTATCTTATATTGTGTGTATATATAGGGACAGTAAGTCTCGTCAAGGTAATTTCCGTTGACATGAAGAAATTCGACGGTTGCTATGAATGACGTCTGAATCGTGACGTTTTCATGTGAGATCACAATGGAATGTCGTCAAATGTGTAGCGCATTTATGTGTTTGACCCGTTTATGTCACCGGATATTGAATGAATCTCGGGTTATCTCGTGTCAACTTACGGTCCCTATAGGCTTCTCGTACACTCATGCTAGGATTGTGTACCATATCGGCATTTGTTTCAAGTGTAAAGAGTTTCCCGTCACGGTCACCTTTCCGGTTTCTACACGTATGGACACCTTGACATCGATACTACGATCCGCAGTGCTTTAACCAGACTTCACCTACAGTATATAGTATACCTAACTGCTTAATTGACGTGCATATACTTTACGTTGTTGCGTTTCTTTTTTACTACAGTATACCTGAATATACACTACGGATGCTAGCATATTGATATTGATATTTTGCTGTATTGGGATAACAGAAATATATGATTACTTTCAAGGTCACTGTTGTTTTGAGTATAGGCCTACTGTTTTAAAGAGATCGCGTATCTTGTTAATTGAGTGCATTTTAAATAGTTTTAATGTTTTTAATATGTTCATAGCCAAGGCATTTATGTAAGTGTTGATGTCTGTATGTGTGTATGTGTATGTGTGTATGTGTGTATGTGTATGTGTATGTGTGTGTGTGTATGTGTGTGTGTATGTGCGCGCGCGCGCGCGTGTGTGTGTATGTGCGCGTTTAAGCGCGCATGTGTGCGATTTTCGAAACTTATACCCAACACAACCTTTTCCCTCTACTTCTACGTTATGTAGTGTGAGGGAACTTTGACGGTTTGTGGGTAGACACATTTTAATTCTGTCTAATGTCGCAGTGTATACCTTCATCACTGTACAGATCATTACAACATTAACATCTGTAACATGTATAGAACGTGCACTCACTGGCATTGGGGTGGTCGCGAACGTCACAACTCACGGCGTACACGTCACTTCCGCATTTGGCTTGGCACGTGTAAGGCCCGGTGACGTTTCCGGTGAACGTCAGAATCTCCAGCCTAGACGTGAACGTCACGAGTTCTGTCTTCACGCGGTACGTGTGGCTGCGTTCCTCCGGGTTTTCCTCCACATCGTGCACGACGTCGATGACGTGAGACCACCACATCTTGGAGCACGACATGCCCGGGTAGACGAGAGCGCAGTACAAGATGGCTTCCCAGTGGTTCTTGACCTGGATATCGTCTTCGTACACCCGCATTAAGATACCCTTCTCGCCGTCTGAAAATAATAAAACAAATGTATCTAAATTGTGTCTTGCAGCATGTGACCGTAAGCCCTGTGTGCCTTTCTTAAGGTGCTGTGCGACAAATTAGGCATATTTGCGTGCACGCATTCACGCACGCACACAATCACGCATGCGCACACACACACAAACACAGACACTTTCCCAAAATAATATCAAACCAAATATAAATCACCAATAATACACAACGCACTAACCCCACCCGCCACCTCCATAATTTATGTTTATTCTCAAACGCGTATAGGTTGTGTATGTACGAAACTTTCCATACCGTTAGTTTTTTGGTAGTTCGTTAGCATTAAGCTGGATTCATACTTTTAACGGCCGCACACGGCGCAACTCGTTAGTACGCGCTTATACCGGTGTAGCAGTTCCCAAACGCTCTAGGGTGAGCTTCATGGGGGAGTGTTTTGGGGATGCTACACCGGTAAGCGTCTGCTAACGTGTTGCGCCGTGTAACGCCGTTAAAAGTATGAATCCAGCTTTAGTCCTTCGACGACTTATACGTATCCCAAAGGAATCTATTTTGCACTTTTAGAAAATATTATATATACATGTGTATACGTATAAATCAATAAATGTTGAAAGTAAATAAAACTCAGATCATGTCACGTGTAGCGATGACGTTCAAAGATGGCCTCTGTGATTATAAAGCACGTATACTGTCTGACATGACATCGGCTGACCGGACATGGAATGGTGACCAGGTTACGGGTACGCATCACAGGTCAACGTGGCCGTGCGAAGTGAGTTTTAACCACGGAAAGATTTAGTTCCATTGTCCGGCAACACGTCACCAGTGTTAAGACTGACCAGCGCGAGTGATGGATGGACAGACTTACAGACAGACATTGTATTTACGTCTCACCCGTGTACAACAATACAATGATGGACGATGGTGAGCCTTGCATTACCGTAGACATCTCTTTAACAAAAACGGGTCTTGTTGAACTTAGCTTTCCAAGGTTATAGTTAATTGTAGTTTTAAAATACTCTGCGTCGTTAACTAGTATACTCATACTAGGAATACATCACACTTATTTTAGGTTGTTAAATATATTGGGGTTTTTCAACATAAATTAAAATGGAATATAACCTATTGTATTTAGATTCACGGCAATGAGAACAATTATTAATTATAAATGGTGTTGGTCAACTATTTTTCTCTCTCTCTCTTTCGCTCTCTCTCTCTCTCTCTCTCTCTCTCTCTCTCTCTCTCTCTCTTTTGGCTCTATAGTTTTTTATAAATAACGTCTTTAAAAGGGGACGTTTTGGAATGTACA
>JAUTBX010129791.1:0-10048 GCA_032361465.1 Lepetodrilus tevnianus | reverse complement strand
ATAATAATTAATAATAATAATAATAATAATAAATAAATATATATATATATATATATATACACATGTATAGCACATACTGGTATAGTTATTTATACAGCATAAATGCTTACAGCGCTGGTAAAATGTTATTCCAATTGGAAAGGGAACAGGTATACAGTATAGTTTAGCAAAGTTTTGATGGAGGCATTTTCTTCCATAGTCTTGGTGCAACATAATAACATGTTTTCTCCAAATAGGTTTGCTATACTAGGGAGTAGACGTTGGTACTGGCACAGTCCTGCGATCCTTGTCCTGGATAAAGGTCATAGTTTATGCTTGACATACAATGCTGATCAGAAATAGAAGTACGTTTAAAAAATAAATTAAATTAGTTATATTTATGAAGGCAATAGTGATCTGAAAATAATTTGATCAAACTATATTTTGTTTTGGTATTATACATAGATGTAATATACGAAAACGTTGTCATTTCAGTCATTAAAGACATTATTGCATTATTTCAGTGAATAAGACAAGAGTGTTTCATTGTTGTATACAGATTATTTTTATGTGGAATAACCAATATGATGATGCTAGCAACTTATCAAGTACGGCACAGTAACTCTAAGTACGACCATTTACATTTCAGTTTTGTTTGGAAAGTTACGGCATTTATAATTTCTCAGCAGGATTTCAGTATCTGAAAATGCTAATATTATGCTTTAATGTATATATTTTGTGAACATAATCAGCTATATTTTATATGTTATGAATATTAGTTCTCTAACACATTGATATGAATAAAGTCTTTAAAGGTATTTGGACTCATGACACAAAGCATTTAAGGAATTAGCATTCATGAAGCTAACTAGTGTCATGAGACAAAATTTCATGACACGCTTCATATAATACTAAGTCTTGTACGAACTTGATAATATACAACATCCATGAAGTATGACTTGTATTTATTTGTATATTTTTGGGAATACAATAATCTGTTTGATCATGATCATGTATACATCTATGAGCTCAAGTATATATATTTTCTCATTACTTCGATGATGTTATATTTGATGAGGTGAATCACCAAGACGTTATTTTGTATTGTATGGTATTAAATGAATAAAGTTTTTAATGCACCTCAATTCAATAATATATAACAATGTATTAACTATGCTATGTATTAAATTGCATGTTATGATTATGAACCCAGCATTACTAATCTCGAAAATAATACGACTAGAACCTGCACAGATTTAACTAAGTCCTGCGTACGACTACTATACAAGTCACGTACCCATGTACAATTGATGCATTCGAACCAATAGTGGTGATATATTTACAGTGTTTATACATATGATGATATGACTCAAGTCTTCATATTATTAGAAACTATTCTAGATGGCCATTGGTTTGTAATAGCCCACGACATACAATTAGAAACATCTTGACAATCAGATTTGACATATCAGAAGCAAGTAGCCAATGATTTTGATTTTAATTAAGAAAATCTAAAAGTAAATACGATTCAGTTACTTCCGTCATGAAGCACAACTGGTTTTAATGGATAATGAACCGACGTTACGTCCTATTTACGACTTGCTGGGGGAAATCGATGGAATTATAACTACGGAACTCCGCTGATTGGATGAAACAAGACAACATATCACATTTAATTGACACTGCACATATCAATTGAGATTATATGTCGTGTACGTTTATGAGCCATTGCTTCTTGAAATGTTAAAGTTATGTTTTTTTTCTGTCCAAACTGTCTTATCAATGCGGTTTTTTTTGCGCTGGCATACGTTACGATAAATAGGTCTACGCACACGTAAAACAAACACCGCCATAAATGTCAAACATACAATAAACACTGAGCAATTGCGTAATACCAAAGTTTACAAAATTAACGTGAAAACTGTGATTAACTTTAAGTTTATTATGTCCTAAATAAATGTGAAAACATACAATGAAAGAGATGTTTTTGGTTTTCAGTGGTAATTAGAGAATTTCAACGGGTTCTATCAGCATTTAATTGATGGCATAGCGGTCTGCTTGGAGTGGGGGAAGCGTACACTACGGAAGAGTAGAGAACGTGCCAAATAACGCAAATAATTCCTCACATAATAGAGTCACTTGAGTTCTATGTCCTAAATAACTCTCCGTATTAATTTAGACCAAAGTGTATGACGTTCAAGGATTTTAGCTGAATTGACCAGAAAGTACACACCAAGCTGTGAAAACACATAGTTTTTACATTTGAAATTGGAGTGAACCCCTGCTGAATTGGCTATGGTGGCTCACATTTATTCAAGACAGCCACCTGCTTTTAATTGGTAGTAACTAATATAATCCCAGGATATAAATATTAATTTAATTACATATTAAACATATTAAAAAACATTAGTGATGGCTTTTTTTGTACTGTGTACACGTGTAACAGATGCTTACTTTGTAATTTATAATTAATACTAACCAACTTTAAAAACCTTTCATTTCTAACTCTTTAACCAAATTGTTGGCATATAATAATGTATATAAAGGGAACACATTTGACAAATACTATAGTACATGGAGATCAATGCATACGGCCATAGGACAAATCATAGGACAAATCATAGGACACATCATAGGACACATCATAGGACACATCATAGGACACATCATAGGACAAATCATAGGACAAATCATAGGACAAATCATAGGACAGGGGTGTAAAGTTGGTAACAGGACTGACTTCCTGCTCTATTGTTCTCACTAGGTGTTCATAAATTATACTTGAAGGGAGCGCAGTTCTCTATCACGTTTGAGAGTCAATGCCCCGTCTACATGCACGTGTATTGGCAGATCCCAGATAGTCCCATTCTACGTCTAGCTGGTCGATCTTGAATGTGTTTTTCTTCTACAACCGACCATGATCCCATCTCACACAGTGGTAGCAGATGCTACAAGGTGATGTCCTCTCTCACGGCAGGTCCTCGCTAAAGCCCCCAAACAATACATTGATTGTAATTTAATACTTCCGGGTACGAGACATACCTGTTACCAACAACAGGCTAATTTCCGCTATGAAGATTTTTACGGCTTTTATTTAATAATGTGTGCACATCGATATATTAGTATTTACTGTATGAAAACAGTATGGATTAATATAAAGAGGATATTTAGTCGAGTTTGTGGACAGACATGCCACCCATGTAAATGGTAACCTTGTTGGGCTAAACGGCACCTTAGGTTGTATACTCCTCAGGGAGTTGAGAAGGAACACCAAGTGCACAATGATCCATTGACCAGGAATAATACTATGGCGCTTTCAGCATGCATTAGGGTATTAATTTGATGCATTACAAGTAGCCATTATTATTATTTATTTATTATTATTATTATTATTATTAATAACAAGTATTATTACTGTTGTTATCACCACTTCCATCATCGTTACTATAATAATAATAATAATAATAATAATAATAATAATAATAATAATAATAATAATAATAATAATAATAAAGTAATAATAATAATAATAATAATAATAAAGTAATAATAATAATAATAGCAATAACAACAACAACAACTGATTGAACGCGACTGTTCGTGTTTTCTTCAAGCGTACATCCACGTTGATTCAGACACCTGTGAGCACTCACCGTGGAACGTCTTGAGGCTGAAGTAACAAAGGTCTTTCAGAAGTGTGGAGCTAGCCATGATGTCGACCACTGACGGAGTTCTAGCTATTGATTTGATATAACAAGTAGTGCGCAATGCAACACACTAGAAAAACTTGCTATCTCTACTAGCCTTCTCTGGCACTGATCTTGACTTGGCATCGCTTGCCAGTGATGTTTGACAGTTTTCTTTATTTTTCTTTGAATTGAGAGCCGGTTTAAACGTTACTTCATTCATATCACGGTAGGAGGGACTGTAAGTCCCGTAGTGCTGTGTGTTGCAGGACATATGCAAGCACCGACTGGTTCCGACTAATCAAGGATGATAACTGCTCTGCGACAATATAGATGCAAATCCTATCATGAACTGCGACAATACAGATTGTACATCATATATATAAATATAATAACGCATCCTATACGTTTTTATTTGCATGCACAATGAGCGCACTTCTTCTTCTTGTTAGTATATATATAGCGCATCCTAATATGCACAACGATAGCACAGCTAGCGCATCCCATCGTACACTACGACAGTACAGATAGCGCATCCCATCGTACACTACGATAGCGCATCCTATCATGATTACGTGGAAAAAGTACCTTCAGCAAACATTCACCCGGGATTCGTTGATGTTTGACAAGAATGCAGACACCAATAGCATACTTATATCCATCCTCTCACACCAGGGGTACTTTATTACGTAACTAAAGGTACCCCTGGGGGTGCGCGGATGACTTATATATCAACCTGCGGTCTACTGATTGTCAGTAGCATGTTAATAATTGAGGCCGCATAGACGCCGTTGCACTAACGCATATGCTCAGAATATTGAAATACTTGTTCACACCGAAACGTCAAATCTGTATTTAATGACATAATTAATTATATTATGGACACTAATGTTTCATCCTCTAATACTATGTTACAATGAAAAATACCCGATAGGGGCTCATATCGTCTTCAATATTCGCTGGCTTGATGCACAAATCCCAATAATAACTTAGACATGAATACATATTATCTAGGATTTTCCACCGGTATGCTTATTTATACACTTACAGTAATTCAAATCATATATAGGAATAACAACTCTGGATTCATCAGTGACTGTCACAAAGCATTAAGCACGAATCTCAACTAACCAGTAATTCCGGTACTGGCACAGTAGTGAAACCGACAACAAAGAGATTTAATAATTTCTCCATCTGTCATTTTCCATCAGGAATGATGAGCACCGTTATGATATAAACAAGCCAATGCTACGGTTATCCTGTCTGTATACGTCGTGTGTATATAAACCCCAGAATCTCAATCATGGCAAGATCGAATCCTATAGTACGGACTATGAAGAGATTGGAATGTTTGAGAACACCCACGGGCGACTTTACTGTACCGCGATTAACGTAATATACTCAGCTTTCGTATTTTGCCTTTCTTACCAAAATGTCTCCCCTGTGAGCAATAACTCGGCATGCAGCACGACCGTGAGACTGATCATAGCCTAATGTATTGGGGGCATGAACTGTATGTACATGTCACCTTTGAAACAAAGACCATTATGCTTACGTAATATGGTATAACTCTCTTGCTGCTGTAGACAACCAGGGATGCCCATGAATAATAATAATAATAATGGCCATTTATACCGCGCCATATCCACCCACTGATGCATGCTCATAGCGCTACATAATATATACATATTAATTTAAAACTAAATACATTAATATACAGGAAATATATAAGAAATAAGAGTCAATGATAATAAAGCCGGAATAGAAGAGTTGTTCCTATGCCTAATCCACCAGGGAGAGGGTTAATCATATTTTATTGTACAGAATGGTAAAAGGGATTGGTACATACGCCAGAAACTTAATACCGTACATACTGGTCTGTGTTTCCAGGATCTGTACACCGAGAAAGGCCTCTGAGAAACATCTTCATTATACTATGACAAATGTCTACTTACATTCAACTATAGCATGTCTATATATAAATTATACCAAAGAAAGCATAACACTACCCCATAGGAGATAAGATAATTAAACTATATTCAATTATTTCATCAGAGAACATGTGCAAGAACTGTCCAGAAGGAAGACAACTTTAAGCCAAAGCAGGAATGCTAAGAAACGTACGGAGACGATACATTCATTTCCCCCCTGCATACTTCAACATGTCTGTAACTCATGGTAATGAAGTCAAATATGCACATGAGCTTTATGAAACACAGATCGAAAGCCAGACGATGACGCCAGGTGTAATCTTCAGATAAACCTAGCATTTGTATGTGTCTGTTGGCAAGAGTGTTTGCTTTCCATGAGGAGAATGTTCTGGTTATGCAGGAGGAATGCAACGCAACATATCTAGGACAAGTCGGCCGTTTGAATACACATGTCTTCGGGAAACTTGCGATATCAGGAATATCTGGAGGAACACTTGGATTATCGTCAAATGCCAATGTTGAATATTATTTGATAACATCTGTAGCTTGTGTGTTTAGTAAAGACATTTCAAAAGCCTCAATAACTTGGGTGGAAAGGAAGCATCACGGAAGTATTTTCAGAGTTGTTTGTAACGTTAAATATTAATCCAATGAAACAGGGCAAGACAGGTATGGTATATATGGCAGTGGTAATGGTTATGCATTTTTGTTCTAGTATTTCGTATTTTACATTACATTAAGGTGAACAAAAGCTGCGCGCGGACAACGTTCATTGATGTTTCCAATTGTATGTAATGACTTTGTATTTTTGTTTTTCCTGGAACTACTTCTATTCGTTAAACAATGCTATTTGTGTTCCTGGGCACTGCTTTATACATGACGATCATGAACTTCCACATTATATTAAGAAATTATAAAAACACTTGCCGAGTAGTTTGTAACAGTAACTCCGATTAATCCAATGAAAATATAACTAGAACTATGTTTGGCTGTGATAATGTTTATGCTCAACTACTGTTTCGTATTTTCACTTAGCTTCATCATTTACGTAGCGTCAAACAGTAAAGGTTTGTTTATGTTTCTAATTGGATTTAATGAGGTTGTATTTAAATCTTGTAACTACTTTATTCGTTAAACATTGCTATTTGATAGCACTCCATTGTTCGCTATGAGCGCTAGTATATATTTAACTATCTCCTATACTAGAGGTTTATAGCATTGTAGCGGATACGAGAGTTTCATGAAACTTGAAAGGGAGGCCCAGGTGTATTTCAGAACATCTGAACATGAAAACCAATGGTATTAGTACCAGTCTTCACTCTTTATGTGCACAATAAAGAAACGTTGCACCTGATGCCAGAACAAATAAATGTATGTCTTCATTTACTTAAACGCATATAATCATGGATAGTTCACCTACAACGTGGTTTTACAACGTTTATTTTGACTCACAACCGACTACTTATTCTTCATGTAAGTGATCGACGACGAATACATATACTTAGTTCCCAACTTGAACATGTGGGTGGCTAGATACGTGTGACAATGTAATCAATTAGAGTCCCCCTGTTTAAGGCTGTTAGTCTAGACGCGGTCTCTGGTCGTGATAAAGTCCCTACTGAGGTGGTATAATTGAACTATATCCGGCTGATCTATCGAATTATTACACGTAGACCTTCTATGTTTACCTACTCTTAAGCGCTTTCACATACATAGTACGTATATTTAGTTAGACGTCTAGAATTATCAGCTTGATGAACTACTTTGCAGTAATATAATGTCAAGATAACACTTTTGTATATGCGTCTTCGATGTTTCAAATGAGCGAACCAATAAAATCAGTGATCGTCCATCTCAATGTATGATTTAATGAAATTTTATGAATTCATAATTAAAGTATCGTATAGTGTTTCACAGTGGTTCAATGGGTTGTATATTCTTGCTTATGCCTAGCGAAGTGCTCCAACCATATATTCGTATTTTGCCTCTGTCATAAATATATTTTTGCTAGATTTTATAAGGCATGCTCTGCAATGTAATACTGTCATAGCTATAGCCGTGTGTTCTGATAAAACACACCCAAGAAGTCTTAATAAGCATATCACTATCAACAATATCTAGCCAGTGTTGCCAGTTTCTATTTGGATTTGGCGACTGTTCAGTGTTGTTACGCGGAGATTTTCTCAGAGTCGCTAGCGAAGTCACGTGACCGGAAGCCAGAATGTGCAATGCCAGTGAACTTGAAAGAGCACCGAGCTGTCGGCTTACAACACTAATAGGACCTTACGACACAATAACGCACCCGATGCCCTGTATTACCAATATCGAGATGCCGTAACGTCGGCAGTGAAACTTTGATCATCCCACAGAGAAAAAGCCACCAATGAACCTTATCAATCATTGTCATATTCCATAATGACATCGCGAGCAACGTGTTTTTTCTTGATAAGAAAAGCAATGAATTGGGTTTACTAGTATATGGGACGTGTGCGTGTATGTTTGGAGGGGTATGTACATGCATGTGTGTACGCGCGCGTGCGCTCGCATTTGTGTGTGTGTGTGTGTGTGTGTGTGTGCGTGCGTGCGTGCGTGTGTGTGTGTGTGTGGAGGGATGTAAGGGGGTGGAGTAAGATGACATTGGAGAGTCTTGACATTGTATTGTATGTACACGTTTGTTTCAGTGTAGACATTTCCAACAATGAAGACACCATCGGTGACGTTAATTAAATTAATTAAATAAGCAAATAACTAAGCATAGATAGCTGTTCTTTTTGCACAAAACCTAAATTAGATTGAAATGTATCACGTATGTCTATTGAAATAAAATATTGGTTGTGAACATTGTGAATAGTAGTACTTGCCAGATGACTGGTGGTGCCAAAGTACAATGGAATATTTACGAGTAAAACAGTCTAGGCTGGGGAAACTCCACACCACACCAATGAGGTATGCTCAACCGCTTACAATCAAGAAAGAAAGCTTAGACATATCGGCGAAAAAGAAAAGTTTTAAGTTAAGATTTAAAGGTAGGAAGTGAAGGTGCAAGTCTGAGTTCAATGGGGGGGGGGAGGCAGTTCCAGTAGGAAGAGGTACAGAAAGTGAAAGTTCTACAGCCAAATGATGTTCTTTTCCATGATGGCACTGTTAGCTGATGTTGGTTGCTGGATGGAGGTGTCCTGTACGGGACGTAAAGCTGCAGTAGCTCTGACAGGTATGCTGGAGCCATCCATGTTATGAACACACTGATACACCAAGACAATTAAATCCTGTCCTGCACACGTAACCAATGTAGTGAGTTGAGGATATAGGTTTTATATGATCTTTTCGCCTGTATTTAGCAATGCCAATGATACGAGCCGCTGAGGTTTGGAGCCCCTGAGGTTTGGAGCCCCTGAGGTTTGGAGCCCCTGAGGTTTGGAGCCCCTGAGGTTTGGAGATGTTCTCAGTGGATACTAGTATGCCAGCCAGCAAGCTCTTGCAGTAGTCCAGTTAGTCTCCATTCCCAGATCATGTATAGTATTATTAGATCCCGAGCAAACCATCTAGGAGAATGCCAATACAACGAGTACGTCAATGTATCTAATGTCTATAGGAGTAATCTTTTCACACTTATATTGCTATCTATTATTATTTTCACAGTAATAAATTTGAAGCAAAAACATATGGTCACAGCGAAGTACTAGCATACAACAATCACTGCTTCAGAAATTGAACAAATACTTAATAGCTGATTGATCTAATTTGGTCTATGCGTTCAACGGCATTTTACGTCTTCCAGTAATCAGATAATGTAGGACACATTTCGGGGAACAACGGGAGGTAACTACGTCTGATAGGTCATCGTCCAATAGAAAGTGTCGTTAATCGCTACCCGTCTCGTTCCATTCCTTCCTGTCTGGTCAAGTTCCTGATGGTTAGACCGATATACGGGGAAAGTGGGATGGTGTTACCATGAAACGTGTCTAGAGAAAATTCCGTAAGAATTATATGTACAGCGCTTGCAATCGGGTGCTAGACAAAATAAGTAGTCATAATACAACGTTATTGCTAGGAGTTCACACAATTGCCATAAACATATCTACTATAGTATATAGTCACCTTCAAACTGGAAGTATTTTTGTAGCCTATATGAATAACTCGTATTGTTTTCACGTTAGCAGATAACCAACTTTGCAGTAGTGTGGACTGTATATTAAAATATGGATATTCAGGATGTAGCATCGTAGGTACAAGTATCGGTATTGACACTTTTACATGTGAATTATTAATATGGGTATCCATGCTTAAATACGCTTGCCAATACATAGGCATATATAAACAGCCCTGGGATAAAACGTGTCTTCAAAATTTGGGTTTTCATCGTGTATAATGTACCCTATTAGAGCAAAGTGTAATACTACTAATAATAATAACAATAAAAATACTACTACTACTAATAATAATAACAATAAT
>JAUTBX010129769.1:0-10054 GCA_032361465.1 Lepetodrilus tevnianus | reverse complement strand
TAATAATAATAATAATAATAATAATAATAATAATAATAATAATATTATAATAATAATAATAATAATAATAATAATAAAAGTGTGTGTGGCACCATTGCCATTGGTCAATGATAAACACCACTTGTGATGGCCTGGCTGAATTCAATGTACCGACCTGATGAGGGTCATTGACATTGTTAATAGTGCACAATGTTATCTCAATACATAAATACATAACTACATGTATAAATATAGTTATAATATGCATTAACGACTGTACATATATATGTACTGTACATGCATGTACATACACACATGCACCCACCATGAAATCTTCGTATTACATGGTCGGCTACACCTAACACTAATCAATGTCGGATATGACACCATAATGACAGTCTATTCATTTAGTGTTGACTGTATTGTATGTCTAGGTGTCCGACGCAATGCAACGGTAGCTATTTCCACAACCAGAAAAACACCAGTTATTGTATACGTCCTGTGGCGTAATCCCCTCAACCGTAGATACGATTGTTGTATACGCAGAGGGACGGACGGAGATGTGCGACGTTTAGCGGCATTAGCACTTGGCTCTCAAGTCTTCTCGTGCGTGGTAACAGCGTGTTGTAGTGCCATTAGAGACAGTCTTAGACCCTGTTAAGAAGCCCGATCAACTCGAGGTGCAAACCACCCGACACGAGAGTCGTGGCTAGGTTGCCTCTATACCCGGTGTATCCCCTTTTTTTGTCTGCTAACACCAATACGAAGTAAAGCGCGTATCAGGTAGCGCCGTATATATAAGAGAGGACCAGGAATGTGACGGTGAAGTTAAAGGTAGAATTGATTTATTAAAGTCCACCGACTTGTCAAGGTTAACTCCTCGCGACCCCAGTTAACCTTTGTAATGGTTTATGTTTCTAAATATGTGTTTCGTCGCAAATCTTCTGCTATGTACCGGTATAAGACAGGGTGATATCATCTCCGCCTCTTTCTTCTCCCAGGTCTACGCCCTTTGTCGCTTTGGAAGCGATCCGGTATTATAGTATATAGGTAGCCATTCCGTGTTCTTACAGGGAAATGACAAGCCTCGGGGACAGAGGTTAAAAGTTAAGAAAATCTGTATTGTGTCTTGGGTTGTAATACAAATGGCAGTGCTATTTTAAAATTCATTTGTGTGTGGCATGCACTCTTATGGAAGTCACACACACACACACACGCGCGCGCGCGCACGCGCGCACGCACACACACACACACACACACACAACATAAGAAAACCCAGAAATCTGTATTATATAATTGCATCCATCTGAAACTCTACATACGACCGTCCCATCTTGATAGCAGGAGACTGATTGTAGATATATATGTAGGCCTACAGCATTCAAGATATAGCCGCCAGATACTGTTAGTATTGCCATACATTGCTAGAGATAACTATGCCCATAGACTGCTATAGTATGCGCCCAATTCGTACAGCCACAACCTGTATTAAACTGATTTTAATGCTGCTTGCCTCTTGCACCACACATTAATTAATACCAATCACGAGGGTATGTGACGGGGATCACTCATACAGGGCATCGGGTGATTCTTGAAAAGGTCACCAAGTGCTTGCCGTGAAGAGGAAACCTGCCATTTCGCTTCAAACGCTGTTCACCATTCTAAGCATGCCGCGAATATGCACCCGATGACCCCTATCACATTGCACTCAGTAAGGTTTAGAAACATATAGGTATGGATGAAGACCTCGTCCTTTCATTGCTGTAAGAAAGAAAGCACCCACCATACTGTCAGTAAAGCGTTATTTTCGTACCGGAAACGGAAGTGCGGTTATGCCATGCGCTGACTCCGTGCGGTTTTAGTGCATAGGTAATAGGCTACCTAAAACGGTTATGAATCTGTGAATTCATGGCGAACACATGAACAAAACACTGTACATAGCCTATAATATGTTCTAGTATGGTTTTGAGCATCTCGTAAGCTACTTCTGTGTGTTGTTGTATGGTGGTAGTACTATATCGACTATACATAGGCAAACATAATAAATAGTAGGCCTACGTGTCTTCTGAAATATGTGTATCTAAATACGTGGAAATTAGAAGATATTACGAAACAAGTGACAAATAAATATAGTTTTCTGGCTGTGGTTAACCCTTTCCCTGCTGGATTAGGCAAACGCACTGCTCATTAAGGCATCAACGGTTGCCTTCAGCAGGGAGAGGGTTAAACAAGATACGAAGTTCTTGACTGTCCTGAGCCACTCTTTAACACATAACTACATACTTTACTTTCAGTCGTATCATAATGTCGTTTACCCCAATCATAATATTGTTTTGGTTTTGTTACAGAAGAAATCGCGTGACGACAAGGACAGTAATAAAACAAAGATAAAACTGTCGTCCAACACAACAGAGACCGGGATAGACAATATACTATGTGAATACTACAGTTCGTGGACAGCATGGTCTACGTGCAACCGGAAGTGTGAGCAAACGCGCGTGCGCAGATGTAGACGCGTCAAGGAGTGCGGGAAGACATGGCTGAAAGAGAAGAGAACCTGCAGACGCAGGAAAGGAGGCTGTTCCGTGCTGTCGTACCAAGTATACGGTTTCCGGCAGCGGAATCGCTACATCGAAAAGCTGTTGTACGACATCCTGTACGAAGGTTGGTCGGAGTGGGGCATGTGCTCCCGAACGTGCAAGCAGAAGCGCATCCGGAAATGCTCAATTAACAATCTTTGTCGGAACAGTTACATCCAGGAAGAGCGTCGTTGCAGCGTTCCCGGAAGTCAGTGCGAGCGACGTTACGTCATCAAGCCTATTCCCGGCGAGGACGCCGACGACGATTCGTCGTCCAATGACAGAGACCACACTTCTTCAGTGCCGTCACACCACGACCAGAAGCCAGTGGACAAGAAAAAGAAGAAGAAAAAGAGTGAGTACTAGTATCCGAGTTTTCTATTCGACACATATCAAGAAACGTATGCCTGGGCTTGTCCCATTATCGCCCCCCCCCCCTCCCACACACACCCACACACCACCACCACCTCCACCGCACGCACACACACATACACAAACACACACACACACACACACACCACCACCAAATATCTCCATACCAATCAATCCTAACCACACACTCTCCCACTCCCAAAAAGTACAATAACCTGAGTGGGGGAAATCCCAAACATAAAAACGCAAATTGTCACCTCTCCATAACTGATGTATCCGTTTTATGAACGTGTTATCTATGACTGCAAAACGTCCGTAACCTCCCAGAGAGCGTAGCACATCAGTATTCATGCTAACAATGGACACTGGTGATGTGAATGTTCCAACGGGGACCTAGTACGCATGCCCAAAATTCCACCTCCCTTTCAGCCATTCTACGGCTGGTCCCCACAGACCGAGCATCTTTCAATCTGGTCGACCTGTACTCACAACCGTTTGAGTACGGTCTTTACAGTTACATTATTAAAGTGGCCAGGCAGCGTATAAAAGTATTACATGAAAGCTGTGTATATTGCCTGTTGTCATAAACTAGATCAGTCACAACCTTTAATCCTTAGGGGTTTTCTTTGATCCTTGTTTCATACCACGGCCTGCGTTTCATGGAAGCGCCGTACCACAATACGTGGTCCTGGTGTAATTCGTACAAGTCCAGACCCCAAGATTACGAAACTTTCTTGAGTACGATTTCATGCTCAAGCTCAAACTTCATATTGGGATTTGCTTGTGAACAAAAGTTTGATTTGAGCATGAACAATTACTCAAAAGGTTTCGTAATCTTTGGGCCTGGAGAAAATCTAGGTTTATGTCATTTCCTGCTATAGTAAATGAATTACGTAAGCCCAGACTTACGACCTTACTGCAAAACGACAAGTTCCTGTAACTTAGGCTAGGCTTACGTCATGTCCTGCTCTATATGTAGTAACATAATTAAGTAAGCCATGATCCAGGGTATCGTTTCTCGAAGCTCTCTTAGTCGCTATAAGGGTCCATAGGACTCTCTTATACCTCCCTTTACACAGGACGGCGACCGTCGTGCCTTCCTTGTGCCACCATACAACTGGCCACGTATTTAGAGGGCTGATAGCCGCAGTGTGTCGTTGAAAATGGCCGAAAATTGCAGTTTTGGTGGTTCAAGGGAGACACAAGGGAGGCGCATGGGTCGCTGGAGCAGTTACACAGAAACAGGATTTTCGGGGTTTAGCCGACTATTGAGCGTCCTGGCCAGTTTTACGGTGGCACAAGGGTGGCACGACGATCACCGTCCTGTGGAAAGGGGGCCTTACCGGCTAAGAGCGCGTCGAAAAACGATACCCTGTTGCGATATGCAAGCTACGAACCGCTTAGAGTGCACGTGTACTAGAGTGCACGTGTACTTGTGGATATTTACGGACTTACCCTTCTGACAGAGAACGTTTACATCTGCCACAGTTCCTCATTGGAATATTGGTGAAAATTAGACACATTCCAGTCTTTAATTTCCCCGAGCTCTCGTCCAAATAATGCTAATAGGCTCACGTTGAGATACACTTCAATTGCTCCTTTGCATGCGAGTAGTGTACTGTAAGTTCGTGTACGCTGTTTCGATCGCACATTTGGTTCGTGAGTACCAATAAAATAATGAAAAGTATATTTTAACATCCATTTATATTCGTTCTGAATCCCTTGGTATATCAGTGGCAATCTCAGAGGAACGAAAGCGCCAGATATGTTGTTCGATCGATCTTTTTAGGCGAAACATTATTCAGCGCGACTGCAGCCAGATTAAATGACATATCAAAGCCTCCTAATGCCATTATATTCGATTTAACTCTGTGTTTATTGGCTCTATTTAACCAAGATGGTAAACAACAACCAATATTACGTACTAGTATCTAGAATATCTTTTTCCGTCAATTAAAGTATAGTGCATGTATACTAAAGCTACAAGAACTAAATGTTGCATGCTCTTTATTGCAATATAATGCTTAATTTTAGAGCATCCCCACTGTACAATTATAACAGTTCCTATGCTTCGAGATACTTTAGTCGTCCAAATACATAACCAAGTTTCAAATGGCATTAATATTGATGTTTCATGAAATCGCAGAAGAGTTTGCACAAAAATATATCAAGGGCTGTATGCGAACACCACCAGTCATGTTTTCCAACTTTTCAGGAGAGAGAAAAGACTTTTGGTATAAAATACAAATTTTAAAGAAGCCATACATCTCTCACGAAGGCATCATCACATACATACACTGCTTGAATACCGATGGATACAAAAGGAGCCGCGCTTTCTACCGACACCATTAGGTGATGTTGGCACATATCCCTTCGTGCATTATATTGCCGTACACACATTACTTAACATTCTAATGATTATTGGTCAAATGAATGAAATATTTTGCACCATATCCGATCATGATTTAAAACAACAACTGAAAAACTTGCAACACTACAATTTGTGTTGCACTGCTACTTTAAGACCTGAACTGACGTCTTCGATAACCAGGGTCAGCGCTTGTTCTTACGCTACTCGTCTCCTGTGCGAGTAAAGGCGGATATGGGCCTGTTCTTTAGAGGATCATGCAATTATTTAAATGTACCCTATGTTACATGAACCAGTCGTAAAGATACTACGTAATTTAACTTCCTGGTTCAAAATCTTATCCAGCATTGGAGGTGAACGAACTGTGCTGACTTTCCTTTCCGCGAAGTAAAGACGCTCGAAAACCGACACCGTGTCCAAAGGTGAACGTGTGCACTTCATACCAATGTGTTTTTAAGTGTCTTGTTTACTAAAACTGTAGATCTATAGACGAGACATGTACACACGTGCTCTGGCGTGTTCAGATGCGCACAACGAATTAAGACGTCAGACAGAAACCAGTCGGAGGTCGCTAGCGTTGCGGCCGCCATTTTGAATACGGGTCTCCAGGGCAGGTATCGCTTTTAACCATCGCCATCTCAATGTTCCATGCTGTTCCCTGCTCACTGGGGGGTCCCCGTGGACTGGCGAGCGTTAGGCACTTCCAGACAATAATTTGAAATAAAAACGTCTTCACCTTTTCCGATGACATCTCCCCTGGAATTGAGCATATATACTTTGGGAGTAATTCAGAACGGTCGTAGTTAAGTATCATAGCTTAGATCCCTTGCTGCGAAGCTAACACGTGCTATCTATGAGTTATTTAGTTTCAATATACGTTTTTGTTTTTTAAATACAACCAAATTATACCAGTCCTTGACTATGATATGGCCCATGCAGAGTTGTCGATAACTACGCAGAAGGTTTGAGGCGAATTATGAACTATTGTATTGTTCATGTTCTGATTGTTTCAGGCGATAGTTTGGTAACGCAGTGTTAGAACGTTAGACTTTGGAGACAAAGGTCCCGATTTCAAATCCCGCCCCGCGAAGGTTACATTTCTGACGTGATATTGATCAGCTGTTGATCGGATGCGCTGTCTGTAGAATGGCAATCCATAAATCATTCTTGGTTTGTCAGTACCAGCCTGTCCTCGCAGCTTTCCTACAACATTCAGAGCTACAGATACTGCGGGTTTGCTCCTGCCCTACCGACAAGTCGTGATATTTATAAGTGAAAGAAGCTTGAATTTGAGTCTAAACTCTAATACACACAATACACACAAACAATAATAATAATAAGTTATACACAATTATCACTGAATATAGATTCGATTTTAACAATAGTAAACTATACACTCAGAATGGTTAATTCACTATGTAGTTTTAGTTTTCTCTGAAAAATAAATAGAACATAATCTAAGATCTAGAACATATATTATTTTGTAACTAATATGAAAGGTTTAAATTGGAAAACTATATGAACACTTAAAAATGTAATGATTTATTCATCACCAATATCTGAAAATAGCTGTAACCGTTATAGGGCGACAACAGTTATAGAGGGGACTAGACTAATCGATAAGTTAATCTGACATTTTCTTGACATAATTCGTTATTATGTCTAGGTTTCAAACAGTAATATTTTCCTTTGAACATAAATAGGAATCAAATCTGAAACGTAGGCCTATATATACGGGGCTAGTTTTTTGCTTGTTTGGATTGATCATTTTAGCAAGGTTTCCTATCAAACTGAAAGGTCTTGAAATGCCACAGTAATTTCCTCTGACCTTTTGAACAGATCGAGGTGGTCTGATATCGCCATATCGCTCTTTAAACGATTACATCTCCCGTGTCTTTTAAATAGCCGTCCCATAATAATCGTGCTAAAAATATAAACAATAAATTGATATAACTGAAAGGTGTGCGTGTTCCTCCGTTAAAACCGATAGAATCAATACACGCCAGGCATACAGTTACACACTGAGCAATGTTCCTAGACTTGTTTCTCCGCCATTAGAGACCAAAAACAAAATACTGAGTATATTGAATTTGCTCGAATAGTGAACGAGTCGGAGATCGTTTTTCCCCTTCGGGGCTCGTTTTCCCCTTCGTGGTTCGTAAGTGGTGAAATTCTCAGTTCGAACATTACATGAGAACATAGCTGAACATAACAGCATACCCTCCAGGGGACCTATTATCGAAACGTTCTTACGAACTTCTTAGCATAAGAACAATTCGTAGCCCTGCTACAAGACTCCTTAAGATTGTCGTACGATTGTAAGACAATTTCTAGAATTAGGCCTCCAGGTCTTGGAAGATATGGTTATATTGGACACTGTGTGTGAGGTCCGAACGGGCAAACAATGCTTTGCAAGTTACAATGTTACCATTGGCCATCGACTCTGCTTACAGACGTGTGCTGTAGAATAGAGTAATCATCTCAAAGCTCCACACTGTACTGTTTCGTAGGTTATTAAAGCGCCGAGGGCGGAGAGAACCCAGACAGGAGCCTCGAGTAGTTCTACTAATCCCTAATGGTGTCTGCTCGCTGTTTTCTTTCTTTTAAAAACTATTTTTATTCTACTTAATAGGAAGGATATTGTGAAGCTTAGTCTAAAATCCGTCTGATGCTGTTGTCTATGATACATGTAAAAATTAAACGCATTTAGTGTTTGTAGAAATTGGAAGATGTTATCAAAGTTTACGCCAAGGAATAGATGTTATAATATAAAGTAGGCCTATATGTTAGTATTAGGGAAGTGTTTGGTACCATTATCAGAGTATACGTTTAATGTTGTACATTGCCAATACAGGCAGCGTTTGTTTAGAAAATATGTATTTAAAAAAATATTAACCAGTCCCCCGTATCACGACGGCATCCTAAAGTTATGAGCTCATAAAGTTATGACCCAGTTTATCACCTCCTAAGTTAGATGTCATTTTAAGAAGGGAGATAAGTCTTGTGACATCGTCGTGAAACACTCTAGGAGTTCCTAACTGGTTTAGGAGACCCTAACTAGTTAGGACGCTCTCGTGAAACATGGCCATGTAAATTGTGTACTGCGATCGCGAATCGGATTCCGGATAGTTGCATTCCGTCAGAGTTATCCTATAAATTGAACTTGAGCAAAGATAGGCCTAATAACGACGGTGTGACTAATATTGATTAAATGAGTTATTCACTCATATTATGTGTCAAGGTACCCCCAAATAACGGTCAATACCTTAGCTCTCACTAATATTAATTGCCCTAATTTCATCATTGGTTTTCATAGTTTTCACTCAGAAGAACATTTTGATGTAATGGTGACAAAAACAGTTTGTATAATGTTGTATAGATCATCTTTAAATTTTATATGACTAGAAATAAAGTATAGGCTTACACCTCCTATGTTAGGAGGCGGAACCAATCGTAAATTACTGAAATAGTTAATATTGTCAATGATAAATCTTAGAATGTATACGCACGGCCGTAGTATTTACCGTACGTATTCAAATTTAAGTCAAGTATGCGTACCAGTGGAGCTTAAGTGAAAGAGATGCGTATGAACACCTTAAACAAAAGGTCACGTTTATATTTGTATGTGAAAGTTGGTATGAACGATGCAATAAGAAAACATTAAACAAAAGCGAAATGTTAACACACAATTTGCAATAATAATTTACCAACTCGTTGGCAATGAAATATGTCTACCTCGCTTCCGGCATAATGGATACTACCCGAATAACAGCGTTATCAATATGTAAGTGCTATTGATTTACATGAGCTCTGCCCAATATTTGCCGTATCTCGTAAGCGGCAAAGCGGGCGCCCTCAGAACGTGGACATTGGGCAAATCGAGCGGGTTTTTCGGGTCATCGAGGTCAAAGGGCTTGCTGGGTCAGGCCAGCCGGTAGCAAAACGAACAACCCTAATTGTCTAGAAATGGACACGAACCATTCGTAGTCGTTATCAACACATGTACTATTGTACAACACGGTCCCGGGTAGCGTACCACCCATTGTGTAACGTCAAATCTGTGTCAGAACTCTTAAACATAGCATTGTAGTCTTGTTTTTATATTAACAGGCAGCAAAATCAATTTGTTTATATACATAACTGTGTAAATATTGACGATAGAAGTAACTCGTCTGTGCGTAAACACTTACCAATGGTTAGGGCTTTACGCATTATTATTTTAAAAAAAATAAAACTTTCTTTAAGTCTTTAATCTATTTAACCCATGGCAGCGAGATTTGCTGATAAATATCTTCACAGAGTTAGGGCTTAACGCATTATTATTTTTTTGAAAGAAAACTTTCTTTTAAGTTTTTAATATATTTAACCCATGGCAGCTGGATTTGTTGGTGAATATCGCTGTTATTTGATACAACCATTACCATCTTGAAAGTAAGCTTATAACAGCGATAGTTGAATAGAAAGCAAGTTAGTGAAAACTGGGCTCTTTGCTTCTAACAAAAATAGTAATGGTCTAAATGATAGAGATTTGAGAAACTAGCAGGGGCGAATCCAGGGGGTGAACCGGGTAGCTAGCCCCCCCCTAAATTTCGGATACAATTTTTTTATATGCATTATTAGCGTCTTCTAGTATGTCAAGGATATGATTTAAACTAAATTGCCTAGTCAGAAATTATTTTAAATAATTTTATTAGGTATTTAAAAACCTGTCCCCTCTCGGTCCTAGCGTCCTTGCACAAGGACGGTACTTGACTTC
>JAUTBX010129758.1:0-10057 GCA_032361465.1 Lepetodrilus tevnianus | reverse complement strand
ATTCCCGCTAATTCCGATAAGCATTCGATTGGCCCATATAGGAATCGCAGTTCCGGAATCGTGAATCGAGCGCGGCCTATATTTCAGTGTAAAGTTTCTTTTGCCCCTCAGTATAGTTGGTATTTCTATGAATCTCACATTGCAACAGACTCTATAAATTCTCACCTGGAATCCGTTCCCAGATGGACTATTGGAGTCCTGGCTGTCGCTGGTGATCATCCTCTCATCGTCCAACGCCATGGGCTCGTTGACGTGGATCATAGCCTCGATCTGGTTCGGCGAGACCTCGAGGTGCTGCTTCTGGACGTGCCGCACGCAGTTGGCCTTGGTGGAGAATCCCACGTTGCACCGCTGACACAGGAAGGGCTTCTGGCGGCAGCTGCTGTGAGATCGCAGGTGGTGCTTTAGGGCACGGAAGAACTTGAAGTCCACACCGCAGTACTTGCAGATGGTGTCGGGCGAGTGGAAGGCCTCCATATTGGTGCTGGTGTCCATCACAAACTTGTTGTAGCCAATCGACATCTCGATCTCATCCTTCATTGCCTTGTCGTGCTTCTTTCTGCCAGATGGAAATTGATGTGTATACGTGTCAGTCAGTTATTGTTTTTCATCACAGCAGGAATATTTCACTGATTACGCACTGATTGAGTATACAGATATCTAATAAATCTTGCCAGGAAAACATTAAAAATAATTTAGGTACAAAGTCTCAAAATACCATGTTTCTGTGGAGGATGTATAACATTTATACACAAAAAGCACTAAAAAATCCAGGGGATGTTTCTATATAATAGTATATAGTGTATGTCGAAAAGTATGCTCAGAATTGATAATAATTATTATTATTATTATTACCATATTCGACATATTAAATGCCCTGCTGCAATATGCACTATGTAAAATAATATAATGTACCAATATTTCATACCTAATAAATTCTGCCATTTGCATTTGTTTCAAGGGAGTTATTGCTGGAATTACCTCCCTTTGGGAAATTTGTTCTAAAGACTGTACTGTTCGTGGATCCAGGAAGTTTTTCTGACATAAATATTGTTTTAATAAAAAATAAAATATATATATATATATAGACTAGTGCCCCCTCGGTATAACGCAGAAGTTGGGGTCCATGACATGCATCCCGCATTATAATACCCGCGTTTTATCAGCGAATACACGTAATGTACATGATAGTCTAATACTATTAAAGGATTGAACGGATTGAAAAGGATTACATTTTGGTAGGAAAAAAGATCGATCTATCAGCCATGTTGTTTTTCTAAGGAAATGCGCAAAGTGTATGCGCAGACGTATTTCCTGTTTTAAAATGTGGATAATTTGTTGTTTTTTACATGATTTGGCATTGCTTATTAGTATGGGTGTATGCATTTAATACGAGAATTCTTTAGATGTAAGTGAAAATAACTGGATAATTTTGTTAGCGCCCTGGGCATTTAATACGTCGAATACGGTGGTAGTAGTAGTAGGTGGTGGTAGTAGTAGTAGTAGTAGTAGTAGTAGTGGTAGTAGTAGTTTAGTATACTTATTTAGCACAAATATCCAGAATAAATGCTCAAAGGCTGGCTCAACTCCCTGAGACACCTACCTGACATGCCTCTCACAGTTAGCCTTTGTGGTGAAGGCGAAGTCGCAGATGAGACATTGGAATGGCCGCTCACCGTTGTGTGTGCGCAGATGTCGGATCAGCGTGCTCTTGTCTGCACTGGAGTACTCACACAGGTTACACTTGTACGGCGACAGACCCAGGTGTGTGCGGGTGTGACCTGGCAGGGGGCAGAGGTCAGAGTTCACAGAGTGTCACGTGATCCATTATCTTGGCATCAATTATTTTGTGATTTTTACATAATACAGCATTTTACACTGATGATTAGTGAAGTGAACAAAGAAATTGTTGCTTAGCGTTATTGAGGAAATCTTTCACCCATGTACGACAACAAGTAGTGAAGACAAAATCGACTTTAACACTGTCATGCATCATGCTGTTTTCCTATTGCAAGCAAAATGTTGACAGTGTACAGAGGGTTGCACTGTGATTAACCACTTCTCATTCAAAAACATCTCTTTCATGCAGCATTCAGTGCATACAATGAGCTTGTACCCAAATTCAAAGTTGCAAACAATTATACCATGAAGAAAACTAAATTTGAAATGAGGTAAAAACAATAATAATTAAAAACAAAACAATTATTCACATAAGCTGGTGTGCAAATGAAGAATAATAAGAAAGCCTTACAAAACAAAGCATTATAGTGATTTGTAATAAAAATAAATATATAAATTCAGAGTGACAAATAATAAAAATTAAAAATTAAAAATAACTGATGCTCACAAAAAAATATTTTAAAATCTTGCAATGCAAACCATTATAATAATATAAAAGTACAACATCATGCCGCAAATACTAGTACATGACAACAATAATTTATCAACGAGCCACAAAACAACAAATATGAGACTACTTACCTGGTTAGCTCCCTTAGGCTGAGCAATAAATTTCAGAGAATTGTTCAATATGGTGTTCATTAACGTAAATACTAAGTTATAAATGTAAATCTTACAAAATTAATTTATTTGGGTTAGATCAATATAATTGTGGATTACTTGAAATCACAAGTTCGATTGTTACACGCTTCTCTTTGAAATGTTAGATAAACTTATTTACCTTTCAGACTTCTTTGGTTAGTAAAGACGACATCACAGTATTTGCATGGGAAGACAACCTTGACCTCAGCATCACCTTGACCTTCTTCCCAGAGAGGGGGCGTGGAGATCGGAATCGAGTCTTGGAATGGTGACCCCGATTTCTTGACCTGACCTGTTGGGGGTGGAGTCACCGACCTCGAGGAGGCAGGGCTATGGAGGTGTGAGTGATGTTGCTGTGGCAGAGCAAGAAATGATTGACAGAGCTGTTGCGGAATCCCGGCCAATCCGAGTGAACCCAGAGGATACGTGAATCTATCAGGAATGAAGATCGTGCTGGCGACCTGAGGGAAAAATCTCTTCAGATCCTCCACTTCCTTTGCGACCCTTGCCGTGACCTCTGGTGACGGATGCGGGCTGTACGCGTGACCCAGCTTGGTGAAGTACTCATTGTTCTCCCGCTTCTCGATCTTCATGGTCCTCTTGGTCTGGGATTCTCGTCTTCGGACTAGCTGCCTCGGCGCCAGGTCGAACACCGCTAGGAAGTGCTGCTGCGAGACGGAACTGGCCTCCGTGGCATGTGCCTCCTCGATGACCCGCTCGGACATGTGCTTGACCATGTGTGTCTGCATGATGTCCTGGTCCACGAACTCACAATCACAGAATGGGCAGGACGTCAGCTGCTTCCCCGTGTGGATCGGGATGTGCATGAGCAGTGCGGACTTACAGGGAAACGCTTTGTGGCAGGACTTGCAGACAAACTCATGGTACATGCTACTGGGGGTACGAGCATGGTGTTCGCACGCGGCCTTGGCAATCAGCGGAAATTTGAGACTGGTGAAGTCGACGAAAGTCAGGTCATGGAAACCGTCGGTCACTTCGGGTTCGTTTTCTCCTGTGGCCAGGGCATTAGGGTCCGAGGGACCATCATTGTTGGTGGTGGGGGCAATGCTGGGGTGCTCAATGATCTTGTGGTAGGTGAGAGCTCGTGGGTTCTGGAGAGTTTTGCTGCAGAGTGAACACTTGACCGGAGTGTTTGGGTGGGAGTCAAGGTGGGCTTCTAGTCCGCTGTGGCTCAGCAACACCTTGCTGCACAGTGGACAGATGAAGTGTTCCTCTTCCTTTGGTTGGCCACTGTCAGGCTGAAACAGACATGACCACATCTTGAAATGAAATTCACAAAAATACATTTTAATTTCAGGAATCAGATTTTGTCCTTTTAGAAATTTGACTAAAATAGTAAATTTGAATCTGCATTAAAATTAATTACTGTAAATCATAAAATTTTAAAGAGCGTAAAAGTTTAACAAATTTAATGAGTTGCTCTTTGACGTTAACATTTCATTCGCTAACATATTAAAATCACATTTCAATAGGTGTATGTATGTTGTAGGCCTTTCAATATTCCCGTCATTGATGTTGTTCATGTTTGTAATTTCCTTGTATAATACGGTAGCATCACTGTCCAAAACAAGTAAAACACAAAGGCAAATGTAATAAAATATATCGATATAGTATAGGAACATATATGATAAATAATTAAACATAAATAACCTTTTCAGATAGGAAAACATCGACGGTACGAGCGATGGCGTACGCCATCCAAGATGGCGGTCGACATCTAGATTCATAACCCCATGGTCACATTTTATGTTTGATGTATACACGATAAGATAGTTACTAGTACCTGGTTATGTTTATAAAAAGAAAACACTAGTTGGATTACCAATAGGCCTTCCTATTGATTAATTATAATAGAATTAGTTGATATGTTTTTTAAGTTATTACCTGTGCAATATAATGGACTGGTCTAGTCGTATTAGAACTTCCTGTTTTGGTGCAGATAAGGTATTTATGTAAGTATTTACTGCATATGCATGTGTAGTTATTGTTGATACTAACAGTGTTACATAATGACAATTTAATTGTTTAAATATACTTAGATAAATAAGTCTCTAAAATTATTTTCTAGAAATGGACGGGCTTGTTAACTTTTTATGACGCTAATAGGTCGATAATCCACCGGTCGTTACAGTTTAATGACGCCAACATTTTATGATTTACAGTAGGAGATAATCGGTTCCTATTCATATATTAATAGTGCCTTGTACTTTGTATATAAATGTGAACTGTACCCTTGAGGTTATTTGTCAGAGAGAATGAACGGTTCTCTTTTCTTCTGCTTGAATAATTACTAGCTATATAACATTGCCATCAATAACAACAAACAAATCTAAGCCCCACAGAGACCACAAGAGATTTGTCTGACTTACTGCATGGTACTCCCCATTGAGGAGAGAGGCTGGGAGGACCGGGGGTGCCTCTGTGAGTGCCACGGAGGTGTTGGACGGAGTGTGGTTATTTGGCACTACTTGGGCAGGAGGAGAGATCATGGCCTTCTTGGCAGGGAGGCCCCGGTCCCACCGTTCACTGTCTGGGAATGGCCTCTTCCCAGGAGAATACTGCTGCAGATCCACGACCGGCTGCATGGGACGGAAGGTGAAGGTCGTGGGAGGTTCTGACAGGAATCTGGACGCAGTGGAGTCGGTAATACTTGGGTCAAGGTCATGCACCATGGACGGAGGCATCAGTGGGGGCTTGGGTCGCCAGCCCCCTTTCCCTCGGCGGGATCCGGTCTTTCCCACAGGGCCCAGGCTGATGTCAGCCTCCTTGCTGTGGATACGGGTGTGACGGTGCATGTTCCCGTTGGTAGTGAAGGACATCTTACAGATGCGACACGCAAATGGCCGCTCGCCTGGAGATACAAATATTTAGATATTGAAAACTGAACAAGTAAGTGTAAAATCATCACAGCAAACAGAATATTTAAAGAAATTACTACTTTAAACAAACAATACAAAACAAATAAAAGATACAAAATAATTGATCCTTTCACCTGAAAGTAAAACAACAAAAAAACCATACTAGTCTATATATATATAATACAGAGTCCATTTCTGTTCATAGTCAAACAAATATTAGAAACACATTTTATTCTGTTTAATATTTGTATTTTAATATTTTTATATTTTTTTGAAAATTGCCTCTTCAAAGTAGTGCCAATACAATCACTGTTAAAAATTGTGGAGGAAATTATAAAGGAAATTAATAATTATGATATTTTATATAATAATTTCTTTTAAAATCTACATATTTTAAAGAATAAATATAGAATAAATGCCTCTTAAAAAAACAGCCATTATTAGTTTTTGTGAAAAGAAAATCTTAATATAATAAAAATGCCTGTAGAGATATAGTGGTTTACCTGAGTGCACTAGCATATGTCTGTCCAGGGAGCTCTGAGAACTGAGGATCTTGTTGCAGATGGTGCACTTGTTGGCCACTGTGGAGCTGATGGCCGTGGTGTTGTGCTGCCGGATGTGGACAGTCAGCTCGTGCAGGTTGCTCATCTCGTCCTGGCACACCGGGCAGATGAACCGAGTCTCCCCGTCCTTGCCAGCCACCGGCAGGATCTGGCAGATATACAGTGCCATTAATAGAGGCATCAGAGAGATGCATCAATATATACACTTGGAAAAAAGTTAAGCACCCCCTAAATATAATTAGTACTGAAGTAGCCCCATTCGTAAAAACTGTGAATATGTCAAGAATGGTGTTCTATCGAAATGATAGGAGGGTACAATGACAACTATGACATCCCACAACAGAACGACATGCCCGTGCCTCATGCCACCCATACCTTGCTCAAAATGCAGTATCAACAGAGTGCAATTTTGGACATTAAACATCACTGTCTAGCATTGTTGAAGTTTAATCATTGAGTATGGCACATCTACGGTTATCAGAGGCCCAAAGATGGCATATTATTGGTATGCATGCGACTGTCGTGACCTTCAAAAGTATAGAACGCCAACTGGGGTATCATTACACTCTAATCAACAGACTGGTACGAAAATATGGGCAAACTAATGTTGTAAAGGATCTCCCACGGCCAGGGAGACGTCGCATGACTTCACAGGGCGGGGACAGGGTCTTGCTTGGGCTCTTAAGTCGTCAACCCTTTGCTACATCTCCTGTTCTGAAGAGCCAATGATTACAGAATAGACAGATGTCAGCCAGAACAGCCAGAATCGTCTGAAATTGGTGGGAGTGAAGGCCAAAAGGGTATTCAAGCGTCCCTTTCTTGCTGATCATCATGAGAGACGCCGATTAGCGTGGCATTTGGCCCGGAGAGGTTGGAACCTGAGGTCATGGGGAAGGATCCATTGGTCCGACGAAAGCCGGTTCCTGCTTTATGTCACAAATGACCGATTGAGAGTTGGGAGGCATAAAAATGCGGCCTAGATACACAGGAATATACGACCTACAACCCCGTATGGTTCAGAATCAGTAATGGTTTGGGGTTGCCTGTCACATGATTGTAAGCTGGATCTTGTCAACATACATCCAAGACAACCTCAATGGTGATCGGTACATTCGTAACGTCCTGCAACCAGCTATAGTGCCGATTTTGACAACCATCTACTCGCCACCAGACCTCTGTACATGGATGACAATGCTAGGCCACATCATTCCCGAGCAGTAACAGCTTTACTCCAAACTGAAGATTTGACGACCCTGGACTGGCAGCCATGAGTCCTGACCTAAACCCACTAGAGCATGTTTGGTACATCTTGGGGTGTCAAGTACAGGCACTGACCACACATGTACAGACTCTGACATAATTAGAGGCAGTTCTTCATCGAGAATGGCAGCAGTTGCCCATGCAGCAGATCAGACGACTTACTGGATGGATTAGACGAAGGTTGGAAGCTGACATCCGGGCACATGGTGGGCCTACCCGCTATTGATGATTTGTGTCATGAATGTCATATGTGGACTTCAAATGACATTTTTCATCATCAATCATGATGTGTGTTCTGACTCTACGCCTACATACTTATTGTGCCTCAGGTTTTGGCTCAAATACAGCATCTTGGAATTCTTCTCAGAATCATGATTACAATTTGAAACCTGGTACACTTGTTATGTTTTCTTACTGTCAAAGATGTATTCTTGCGAAAAACATGTGTTTTTCCGAGGTTATATTATCAGGCTTTCCAACGCCAAACCTCGTAAGGCAAATCATTGTGAAAAATACTGTGGGCGCTTAACTTTTTTCCAGGTGTATAGAATGGTGGCAGTAGAGAAAGGCATCAATAGAGAAAGGCATCAATAAAGAATGGGACCAAAAGAAAAAGATATCAGTAGAGAACCGTTGCAGTGGAGAAAGGCATCAATATAGAGATTTATTACCATTCTGATAAAATTCTAGGAATCTGATTGGTTGAGAGCCAAAGTGTACCATGCAATGTCGAGGTTTTTTAGCGGGTAATACAGACTCAAGCCGCCTAATATATCCTGTATTACCCGTGAAACTTCGATCTACCAATAATAATATAATGTAACTAGATTACCACAATATATTACAAAGACGTTCCTAAATTCCAATTGTAGAATATATCTTCCAAGTGAAAACACTGAGATTGCTAGCACAGCAATGGCCATGCTTCCATGTTGTTTCCATATCCTCAATCACGATATACATGCATAAATAGCATCTATACATTTTGCCAACATTATTTATACTTTCATCCCATATATTGTCGATATGTTCTACATTTCAAAACCAATTAACAGCTAATTAGATCCACGAGATCGTATTTTGATCGCAAAAAACATCGGTCAGTGATTGGAAATTAATGCGCAGATTGTTTGCGCAGCTGTACTTTCGCTTTTAAAATCCAGATAACTTTTGATGCGAAATTGTTACCGATATGAACATATAGCATTGTTTAATCATGACTAAAGCTGTTTAATGACTTAAACCATTAAAGGATTGTATTTTGGTAGCCAAAAAGATCACTCTATCAGCCATGTGCTTTTCGATATGTGTTTGCGCAGACTTTACTTCCTGGTTTTACAATCCAACAATGTGTTGCTTTTAATGCAAACATAGCATTGTTTAATTATATATGTGTGTGGTTTACGTATTATAAACACTTAATTTATAAATATATTGGTCGACATGTCTAAAACTATTTAAGAAATTAAGGTTGAGTCGTTAGCATTTATGGTGCCATGAAGCTAATGGGTCACAAGACCAAATTCCATGAGGCGCGAAGCAGTAAAATTGACCAAATTTACGATGTTCAAAACGACAGTCACCACACATGAAATAAAAGTCAATATTCTTTTTATTTATTATTATTTTTTAAAAATAATTTTAAAATATGGGGTCCACGGTTGAGCCTGCATTGTAACCGAATCCACGGTACACTCAGTTAATAATCTCTATTACTTTTATCAACTCGTAGGATAAAAATGATATCAAAACACACTCGGGTGAGATTCTCTATACATTCAGAATAACTGCACCTTTCTAAAAATTTCAAAAATAGTTTTTTTAATGGGACAACAAATGCTCACCTTGAACTCTTCGCTGATTTTCGCACCTCTCTTGAACGTCCTTGAGACAGAGTCATTCGTCGGGAAGACAAAGTTTGGACTTTGGAACATACTGGAACCGGACATTGTGGACGGAATGGTCGGTGATGGAGGTGACCCAGGCATGCTGTGCGGGTCATTGACGGACTCGGGTCTGCTAATACTGGAGTTGTTGGAGGGAAGCGGTGGACTGACACCACTGACAGAGGTAAAGTCGGCAGGAGGTGACGTCTGTCCGACATCATCATTGTCGTCATCACCATTGTCAAAACTTGTGTCGATAGTCAGCGGTTTCTCTTCATCATCATACTGTAGCATGCAATGTAAGAGGACTTTTGAATAAATGCAATCTAAAGGTCATGAGAAAATATGAACATTTGTAACTGATAATTGTAGGATGTTTCACTAATTCATGGTTTAGTAAATACCACAAAAAGTTTTGTGTCATTAGTTCTGGGCATGGTTTCTCGAAGCTCTCATATACATTGATACCATAGCGCTCTCATAAGTACACTAGAGGTTATACTCACACTACAATACCACTTATGATATATCAAATGAAAGATAATTCAATTGTGCATCTGTAGTTATGCGCATTGACCTCATTTGGTTATTTATTTGGCGGGAAAATGGTATTTTAAAGGTACACCCTACAGGATCGTTCCGGGCCCTAAAGGTATACCAAAGTTTTCATACAATTGTTTCTATCCCAGCGACATATTTCAAGAAAGGTTTCAAAACAGCACATACTCATAATCTATAGTCTCACCTATTAATAGCAATAGTGTGTTCATAACATGAATAGACATCGAGTTATGCTCCTTTGAACATGGCATGGGTTAGTCTCAAAAATACAAATTTGACGACAAATGACACATAAAACATGTTCTACAAGATACTTTTTCAGACGTATTGCAATTATAACATACTTAATTGTATGAGTGTATATTAG
>JAUTBX010129757.1:0-15579 GCA_032361465.1 Lepetodrilus tevnianus | reverse complement strand
TTACCATGGAGGAATGTTGAGTATAAACAATTAGTATCTGATATTCGTGGCCATTACCTACTTACCATGGAGGAATGTTGAGTATAAACAATTAGTTTGTGTTTCAGAGATTGTCAATGGTTAGTTATTTTCCATTCATATATTTTCTATTTTCTGTTTTCGGATTAATGTTCACCGTCCAATTGAAAATATATGTTTCAACTAATATTTGATGCCAACATTGGTCCTTGCTTACCCTATGATGTTCCTTAAAATGAGGTAGGTATATGATCTATATGTGTCAGAAGATATACTCTAGTATAGTTATATCCTTCCAATCGTCTAGTATCTACAAGGGACTGTACACCATTAGCTTAGAAGCAGTCACTGGCATGGTCTTGACGATAACCCTTTCAATCAGTACCTTTGTCGAACGCTGTGCTAGTTTGTCGAACGCTGTGCTAGTTTGTCGAACGCTGTGCTAGTTTGTCGAACGCTGTGCTAGTGTTGCAAAAGCCAAAACAAAACTGTTATGCATAATCCTGCTCCAAGGTCCCATCCCACAGAAAGATCGAAGCGCTACAAAAGTCGTAACTCCTGTATGCTAACATAGAGTTACGACTCGTAACGTTCCGATCGTTCCATGGAATGGCGCACAGTTTACTACATAGGCTAATATCATCAATGAATATGGGGGCCTATTCTCGAAACGTTCTTACGATCGTATAACAATCTTAACGATTCTTATAATATGCCTACGAACTGTTCTTAGGTTAAGAAGTTCTTAGAAACGTTTCGAGAATAGGCACCTTGGATCCTAACGTAAGGTTTGCACGTGACGGGTATAGTATAGCCTACATGTAAATGTCTCATATAAATATAGCCTCAATGTTATCTACATTATACGACGTACCCTCAAGCTTGTCCTCACTGGTGTCCGCATTGTCTTCTCCCGTGGAGTCGCCCTGCTTGTCGCCCTCGTTCCTCAGGGCATGCTCCTCCTCGTCTCCCTCGAAACTGTCGTCCTCATCGTCGGAGCCCTTGTGGAACTTGGCCCTCAGAACTCTGCTGATAGAGCTGACACTAGGCACCGTGCTGCGGTCACACACGCTCTCCTTCAACAGGCGGTCCCGGATCTCCCAGCTGAAGATTCCAGGGTTGTCTTTCTTGTAGTTCTCGATCCTCCTCTCCACTTCCGGTGTGGCTACTCGAGGCTTGCTGCCACCGATGACCCCCGGACGTATACTTCCGGTTTCCTGGTACCTCTGCAGGATCTTGGACACGCAGCCGTGGGAGACCCTCAGCTGGCGACTGATGACACACGGACGGACGCCCTGGGCGGCTAGTTCCACGATCTTCAGGCGGATGTGGTTTGGGAGTGGTCGCCCGTTGATGAACACCCCTCCAAGCTGATTCACGCGACCTTGGCCTAAAACATGAAATATATGTATATATTAACCGTAAAGATAAACGTATAAAATCACAGATAGCTAACGTATTTAATGGCGAAAAAGACCATCTAAATTTTCGACAAATACCGACAATAGATCTACTAGTTTTGTTTAATATTATGTAAGCGATGAAATACATTTGGAGTAAAAATATTATATAAAGTTTGGAAACAATTCGTACATTATTTTGACCAAACTGTTTCAATTATCTACTTATATATGAGGACCTAATTATATACCGGAATGCAAAACCTGTATGCTCAACATATTAGATAAACTTGAATAAATTATGATTCACAGATTTTTTTAAGTATGCGTAAAAGAAGGTAAAATATGGATAACGTAATGCCTCTTTTTTTTTTGGTGCTGAGACAACATTGAAAACAAAATTCTTAAAATAAATTGAAAATAAAATTAAGTCCTATTTTCTGCTACGTTTAACACAATAACACGTGCACAGCTGCCCGATGAATAGGAATGGGGTATAAATATGTACATCCTATGTACATCCTATATACTAATCCTACACAGTGCATGATTCCGTATCCGGAACGAGCGCGATATTTAAATTACATCCATAAAAATCCATGTCCAGCGATTTTCTTGAATGGCGGCCATGATATCATTATCCATTAACCGTTCTTCATTCTATCCTCAACATGGTCATAAAACTCGTTGCTTGAAATATATTTCTACCGCACAGTGGGTTATTAAATATCTAAATTTCAGAAATAAACATAAAATTCTCATAAAATCAACATAATGTTTAGCGATTACAACGTGACAAGGGATGAAGAAAGAAGAAACGCGATTTTTCTTTTCATATTGTAATTTCCCCTAAGGTAGTATATACAATATCCGTATCTTTGATATTTGATAGGTAATTCTATTCAATGATATTCATAAAAAACGGACTATCGTTACTAACTACTGATATACACAAATGATAAGACGCATATAATCCTATAAAGGTGTTTTATATTAGGCAAAGAAATTGAATAAATTGCCATCATAATATTAATTCATGGGTGTTAAATCTTTGAAGGATTATTCAAACGTTATTTAATCGGACCTACCAGCAGACAACCTATAGCATTAATGCTATCCTTATTATTTAGGCATACTTTTAATGTACATGTATTCTGGTAATCTTAGCTAAATTGTGTTGCAATTTTAGTTTACAAAAGATACACCGTTTTGCACACCCACGTTGGTATAGTTATATACACGTGATTTACGCCGTTTAAATTCGGAATACAGGAACATATTATAGAAATATATATATATTATTATATACACTGCTAGTGAGATTGAATAATTATTAATTTGTTATAGTGATATGATATTTAACGTTTTCTTTCCTTAGTTTACCTTAGTTATGCATAGCAAATTAATGTTAAAATGTCATTGATTAGCTTGCTGATCATCTATACCTAGCAATGATTTATATATGTGAGCAATCATGTATATTTATTCAAAGTTTTTAAAAACGCATTTAAATAAAAATAATCCTTAAAATAATTGGGGCACAATTATATTTAATGGAAGTTTACTTTGACTACTTTGACAACATGCGCGCCTTTGCGTTCTTGTGTTTGTGTCTGTGCTATACAAGACAACAACATATATTTACACTTTCATACGAATATGTTTACAACGTTTCCTTTCCGTTGCTATTGTTATGTTTAAGAGCAAGGTATGTACAAGTATAAATACACAAGCAACACACGAGTCTCATGATCATCCAATTGGCAATCTCCAAGCTGACACTCTCTATGTAATTACTACCACTTTGCTCCGCATTGTGGCACTTGTTGCCAAGCCATTATACCACATACTGATCTGCCATCCAAAACAGTGGGCACGAGGAATAGCTCTGATTTTCACGATCAATACGGTATATCGAAAACGTAATTGTGATACGACGACAAGTTGCGCCTCCATTGTTGGTAGTCACAGCGCCGTACATAGTGTGTAGACCGTCTGTCGACGACTAAGGAACAATCGAGGCACAATCGGGGGGTGCTCGTACTAAAGTTTAATCAATAAAATAATTACTGTAAAGAATTCATTTGGAAATAGGTCTCAGAACCAATTCTGATTTTATGCCAACAGGGAACAAAAGATCCACACGTGGATAGGTGGTTTAACAATGTGCAGCGCGGAATGGAGAATTGACTTTTCTTTGCGGGATTCAGAATGATATAATTGGAGATCATACTTTACTCTTCGTGTGTCTGTAATTAGGAATGGTTGATTGTCACTGAAGCTAACTTTAAGATGTGTGACGGTAAGAAATGTATAGACCACACGGTAAAGATCGAATATTGAGTATTTAGTTCAGTGTATTAATGCATACAAATGCGACATGATCCGAAATACACAATCTATCGACAGTGGAACATGCGACTCTACAGTATTTACTTTACAAAAGAAATACACCTGTTGAAATCGATTCTAGACGGCTTGTGTTTCAATATTGTCCGGTCAAGAATTATAACATAAATTTAGTTGTAAAAGATAATGTAAAATTCAAAGGAGAATGGGAATCCATCCAAATTCGTTCCTACTGTCATTTATACAGAGAATAACTATGCATAATTATCTTTAATAATTATTATTTTAATGTAAAACACACAGAATCATTTAGCTTTAATCAAATGCTAGAAATAAATATACATTGCAGACATACTATACTAGTTTCAAAGTGCTTGTGGTAACTACAAGTACAGGTCATTTACCTATAGATCTATATAGGTCTACATGTCACACATCATTAAAGTGATACTACCGCTAACAGGGTGAATTAATTCAGCGTGAGATACTTTAAATGAAATTTCTCGCGGGATGAATAATGACTTAATTATTATTACATATTATTATTACATATTACCCCCATTAGAAGAGGATTCATAAAACACATATAGTATATATCAGATAGTCAGATAGTCAGTTCGGGGAGTGATAAAAAACACCGCTATCACGTGATAGGATCTAGTAAATTATGAGTAGATGGAAGATATGAATGTAGAATCTGATTTGGAAGTTATCGAATCTCATAACTTCCGGTGCTGCGATTAATTGTCTATTTTTTAATGAAAATTTTAAAGTAGTTTTGGTATCTGATGGGAATAATATACGTGACATTAGCTCGTAGAAGGTATATATTCAATGCAAATTATTTAGGACATATGTATGGCTAAATTCAATATAAGCTTTCTGATCATGTCGCACATTCCCTTGGTCTCGCTAGACAGTGTCATATTAAAAGCATAACATAAATGTGATTTCAACTGTGCTTTAATAGCGATATGGAAACGAAATGCTTAATATGTAGTAAACTTTAAACAACATGATATCGTATATGTCCATCAATATATATATATATATCACAATTGTAGTCGAAACTAAAAGTTTCACGCCTCCATGGCGATATTATTATATATATAATGACGTCAAGCCTAATGACAGGATTGCTCTATACCTACAACTCCTCTCCACTATAATGTATCATTTCAATAACACGCACAGAGTATACATAATGGTCTGTGTTTCGAAGATGAGCAAATAATAATAGTTGTTAAGTAATCATTATTTAGCTATATGGTGCACACATCCATTTTCAGTACGATAACGAGTGACCAATGGTATATGAATCCATACGAAACCAAGGCAACTTCATAATCTTGCAAACAAACTGCAGCTGCATACTATAACACTGTACTATTCGGTACAGCTCATTATATTTATAATCCATATAACATGTGTATAGAATACTACATATTACACACATCTACTGCACTAGCACTAGTACCTGCAGACTGCACAACAATTGGGTTACTGGCACTGCAATACATTAACATAATAGGGCTACTAGTATGTGTTACTGCAAACTGTACACCACTGTAGTTTGGCATGAAATGCATTGACACCCCTATTTCGTAGATTATGTCGGTAAATACTTCATGGAATGAAAAGCAAAAAAAATCCATTTTCTTATTTCATTTGCCCTAACCAAAATTTAAAACATAACAAATATTGCTCCAGTAATAGAAATTCTGTTTATAAAACGATCACCAAATATTTTGAGTAAGTATTATTTTATGCAGATGGGCGACTTTCGAAATTTGCACCTGCGGGTATGTGAAGAAGAATACCAGCACGTGCAAAATCGATGCACTAGTATTATGCATTAACGATGTAAAATGAATGCAGACTGAATAACAATGTAAATGTTACCTTAGAGACAACAAGAATGTACTAGTATATGTGAATGAATACAGACTGAACAACGGTGGAAAATATCTGCCTCAAAATAATGCACTAGTATATGTATTTAATAAAAACAACATAATGGAACTTGCTGACAAACTTTCGTTATTAATAAAAGTGCAAGGTATCCATTGGACCGAAAATATAAACATTTATTTTTACTGAAAATGCTCTTCATCACTGCCAGACAAGCTACCGAAGAGCACTTTGGTTAATAGTGAAAGGATTACAACACGCATCGAGGCGACTGTTGTACCTGTGAATGCTGCCTATAATACAACAAGGAATCAATTGACTACACACATCAAATGCAAGTTTAGACTATTAAAAAATCGTCAAGACCTATAAATCCATCGGCGGACAGGTGCGGGAACTTCACCCATCAATGAAATTGGCGGCTTTGACATATGACCTTCCGAAAGACTATTTTGAAAGTAAATGCGAACGATAAAAGCGTATTGTTGAGATATCAACCCAACACACAGAGACGAGTTGTCATCTGCACTTTCTAACAATGAGTGTTCGAGTGTTACTTTTGTTGAGGCTATTCAGCGCCCGAAGGCGTGGAAGCGACATTACGGCTTATTATTAGAAGAAGGGTCAGATCTAGACCCACCCACTCCATGCACTCCCCCACAAATGTTGCGTTACTGCCCGTAACAGAACGAAATGATTCGCCGAGCAATTGGGTCCTAATCATCTACCATTTAAAGCACCACACCATGGTAATTTAATTGGTAGTCTTACGATCTGAATCATTAATTTCCTCGCGCCTTGGGCTTTACACATTATGTGCTGCTCGTTTCACGGTGGAGTCTTATAAGGTGTGCTGTACATTAAATCAAGATATATATAAATATGTAACTTTAACTGAGAAATATTGAGTGAAACTTTTACAATATGTGACATGTCGGGGTAGCCATTTTAAGAGATTGTGAAAGAATAAACTTTATGGTTCATTTCTATAAACCATGTTCAAGAAAGATAAATGTTTGCTTACTGTTTACACACATAAACTGCTAAGATCCCTCGCCACCACTTTGTATTAAATATTAAACTACAATAGAAATATCCTATATTCCCAAATGGAATATAATCATATTACTTGAAGTAACATGTTTGTAGACAGGACATTACTATACTATATATGCTAACTAAATAGCCTTGCAGTATATGTTGCAGATGAAATTGTAACGGAAAGCATAATTTTCTTTGAGGTAATGCATAATAACATCGCATGTGTCTATTTTCTATAGAAACACATCACTGCAAATATATTTGATTGGAAGTGGCGCGTGCATATTTTGAAGTTTTGAGAGAAATATTATCGGTTTAATTATTGGTTCCTATCAAGAATACCCTGTAGGTTGTGTTGGTTATTTTTGTTGTATTTATCACATTTGATCTGTTTTATTGAATTATGTTTTTAACTGGTGAACCCACAGGAGATTAATTCATAAAGATTTAATTTATGCATCTGATGACAATTAGAAATTTGCCTTTGATCATGTATATACTAAGTGGTATAATAAACAAGCTCATATACAACAATTCTTAGATTTTATACGTAAAGTTATTTAATCTTTTATATCTTCATTTTTACTTACAATTCTTCCGCTAAATCTCACAATTGAGATACGTGTGCTATATTAAGGATAGTGACATTCCTTCGTATTATAATTAATATACATGTACTATTAACGCAAAATAATTGATTGGATTATATATCAAAATTCATACGGTTTAGGTAACGCCATTCAATTAATGGTGTTTATTGTCATGACTATAAACTTATTTTCATTGGCTTATTCGTTCACTTAATTCATCCATTAATGATGTAGCTAGTATTTTAACAATAACCTTATTTTTATCATTCTGTCATTCATGAGTTATTACCTATCATGATAATTATACAAAGTATATTGATTATATGGTTAGCCTGCATATGGTTTACTTATATTTAGATCGCCCCACAAATGTAATTAATTACTTCTTACTACATGTATTGTGCAAAAGCCTTCATGATCATCAGTATATTTTGTTTATGAAGTAGAATGATTATATACTAGTAATAGACAGATAAATAGAATCTAAACCATTTATATGGTATAATAAGACACACTATAAGAACAATGTGGTAGCTAATATTATTTAATAAAAATATTTATCGAGTTCAATATTATTGATATCTAAAGACTCCATATATTGATAGTTTATAATTCCAAATGATATATAGTTAATAACGTAAATTATATTTGGTTATTATTAAAACCAAAAACGAGTTTTGTCTGTGGTATTTCAAAGGTCTTCTTTGTTTAGCAGTTTAGTGAGTGGGTAGTGATTTTATGACTTGGAATTTAACTTAATAGGCCAAATTACCTATTTTAAAAAGAATAATTAAATTTAATAATGTAAAGTATGTTAATTTTAGATTTCATTCTGCGTGAATTCCATATATTATTTCGCTAAATATGTTTGTATAGAAGCATATTTAGAACGGTCATAGATGGCTAATAAAATATTGACCAAGAATAATTCCGCAACACCTGGTGCAGAAAAATAATAATTCTTATAAAAAAAAATGCATCTAAGTGGATCTACTGGTGAAACAGTTTCTCAGTGACGTGTTACACAATTATCAACCTGTTCTTTTATTTTTTAGATTTAATTGAAGTCAAGAGTTTCGTTCACTAATATTTGTAATCGGATGTACAATTATCAACGCGAGAACATATAATAGAAAACTGTCTTAATATAAAACCAATATGCAACGACAAAACCTTTAACGAGAGCCTCTTTCTATATTTGGAGAGCAATCCAGCCTCGTGTAATCGTGGTTTGAATTGCTGATTAAAGCCGTATTCACTGACATTTGTTGTCACCAGGAATCGTTGTACGAAATAACTACCATGAAATAATAATGTTCATCACCTATATATTACTATAAAAAAAAACAATAATATAAGCAATGATCAAACCTTTCATGAGCGCCTCTTGTTCAATAGGGGAGTAATCCATGTTCCAAGACACGAGCGACTATCAGTGTCTCTGTTTCGTGCCAGATCGCACCTTCTCTGATCGAGGTTGGATTTGAAGACGATAGAGTGTGAGGACAAATTTGTACTCTTAATTTTATGCAAATTTTGCGCTTAATTATGCAGGTTAAGACAATTGACAGACGAGGCATCCCAGACAGACTTAATAGGAGGAGAGGGGGGGTAGGAAGGGGGGTCAGCGTCTTTCGCTATAGGGGACCGAATCTCTACCTCCCGGTCCGAGGACTGTGCCCTATCACATTCTCCAATCTTGGCGCTAATTAAACTGCGTAATAAAACACTGCGATCAAAGAGACCCAACACTTTGCAATGGATTTCTAAACTTTCGGCCTTGTTTTAAAGACTGGATCATTACAATCGAGATAAGAAGACAACCTGTTAACCAACAGGTCTATGCCGATTAACGCTGAGAAAACGTTCGGGAATCTCACAGTTGAAAGAACTGCAGGGACAGGAACACATTTGGACGATTCTGTTAATGCCATCTCGAAACAATTAACTGCGCGACCAATCGAGATTTGTCTAACCTCACTCCGCTTATTAACCTATAGGACCACGAGTATTATAGTACTAGAACTCCCACCTGATACAGGGGAACGGACAGGTGTAACGTAAAACATGTTAGCATGTCACGGATGTAATTATTATATTGAGATCATCCCAGTTAATTTATGTATCATCTTCCTAGTTTTTGTTTGGTTTTAGCTGCTTCTATCTTTACTTGAGAATGTCTTAACTATCGTTTTAGTTAATTATATCCTCTTCTTTGTTTTGTTTTGTTTTGGCTACTTTATTTTACGATATCTTAATAAACGTTCTAGTTAATTATATCTTCTTCCTATTTTTTGTTTTGTTTGGCCAGCTTCTATCTTTACGTTACGATATCTTAACAATCTTCATAGACTTCTTGTTGATTAAATCCTCTTTATATTTGTGTGTGACTACTTTTATCTTTACTTTACGGTTTGTTTCTATTTTACTTTACGATATCTGAGCGATGTCTAAGGATAACCGTACTCACTGTTAACACCAAACAGAATACATACACGAATTCTTGCTAAAAGTGGTTGTCACCCCTAAACATGTTGCTATTAATTATACTTGCCATGTGTGATTGTAAGCAGATGCGACTGTGTTCTTCATATTATTTCTTGTTCTTAAATCTATTAAGTGTGCTTATCACAATGCGAACCATGAAATCGGTGGACACTAATCTTGTATAAGTAAAGATTTATGGCTGATTTCTGCAATGGTGCCTAACATGGTAAGAATTGCTATTTTGAAAATATGCATTACCCATTATGACAGAAATGCATTAAACATAACACATTAGTATACAGGTATATTTATCTTACAACTAATTCACAACACAGGGTACCTAATATAGTCATAGCAGAAGTGGTGTTATAAATTGACGTCTTATCAGCAAGGATATATTATTATTATATTTATCTCCATTTTTACATTGTTTAAATTATATTACCACTACGCTAATTTTACTCAATTTTAAAACATTTAATGCTACAATTAACGTAGACGTCATTGCACTATTTGTATTACACCACAGCAACCATCGAACAGGTGGATTACCAATATACCATGCATAAATTAATATGTACATGTAGAATATATATACATGCAGATATGTTAACACAATTGCAAGATAAAAATATATAATTAGTTAAATTGTATTCATGGAAGAATTTGACATTAAAATATATAATAACTGCTGATGCATGTAAAACTTGCATATCATCGCCTTGAAACCAGCGCATGATATGCGTTTGTACACACACATGGCGCATGAGTTTGAGTGCGGTCCGGATACCGCAGACCTGCGTCATAGCAGACCTAATTGGTAATTTGTCTCAGACACTCTGTGAGGAAGGTTAGATTATCATTTCACGGTGAATGTATCGGCACACGTCATGATACGAGTAGCATTCGCCAGCGTGACTGGCCATACCAATAGCAGGTTAGTTATGGGTGTTATATACATACACACACACACACATACACATAGAGACACATACACGAAGGCTATATAGTATATGCAGTATAGATCATACCTTCCATGGAAAGTGGGCGCAAAAGCCCCAATCCCGCCAGGTGGTAGGGTAACACTGGGTTCAACATCTTCAAACTCACCATGCACTTTTCTAACACCTCTCGGTGTGAAGTTTATATCAAAAAACCGATGTATTCCTACCTGTACGGCACTTTAATATAATTACCCAGATCGGTTCACGGAGCAATCCGCCACCCCTCAGTGAATATTACCGGTGGTTGGAGGGCCGCGGTCACGTGGGGATTCATTTTCTTCCACATGAATGGAAAAGAATGAGTGGCGACCTGTCAATAACTGACTGTCACAGAGACAGGCGGTGGGAGGAGTGGGAGAGAAGAGTATGGGAGGAGTATGGGAGGAGTATGGGCTGATGGAGGCGAGACCGTACAGGGATAATCTTCCTCTACAGCTTTGCGGATACTGTGCCCTGTGCAGGCGACGACGACTTCTTCATCACCGCGTAATAATAATAATAATCATCATCATCATCATCGTCATCATCATCATCATCATCATCATCATCATCATCATCGTCGTCGTCGTCGTCGTCATTACATCACAATCGCCGTCCTCATTATATTCTACATCATCGTCGTCGTCATTAGATCATATATGTCATCATTATCATCATCATCATAATATTCGTCATTACATCACATACATCGTCGTCGTCGTCATCATCACAATTGTCGTCGTCATTATATTCTACATCATCGTCGTCGTCATTAGATCACCTAAGTCATCATCATAATCGTCGTCCTCATTATATTCTACATCATAATCGTCGTCATTCTATCACCTATGTCATAGTCGTCGTCATCATCATCATCATCAAAATCGTCGTTCTCAGTATCACTTACATCATCATCGTCGTCGTCGTTACAATCATCATAATCGACATCTTCGTCATCGTCATTATCACATATCATTGACCATAATCATCGTCGTCGCGGTCAATACAATCCATCACCGCTACTATTATCATAATCATCATAATCGTCTTCTTCTTCTTCGTCGTCATCATCATTATCATCATCATCATCATCATCATCATCATCATCGTCATCCCTATCACCATCAGCACTGGCTACACGATGCAAATATTTGCGTTAAAACGCACAGGAATATTCCTAATTCTTCAAATGTATTTGTTTCTATCTTGTATCTTGTACAGTAACGTGTAAACAAACACAAGAGCAACAGCAGATTGCCTATAAGTGGAATTATAACACAATTTTCAATTTAGCTTGGAAATAATAAATTTAAATTCCAAGTAGATAGTTTCTATATGTTTTACAACAGTTGATCTGACGTTTGCGTTGGCAAAATTGAATTATTGTAATTAGTAATTACCAACAGTATGCATAACTTGGTGGATATCTGAACAAATTAGTAATGAAAAATACTCAATAACTGCGACATTGTCCGAAACTGTATAAATGCCTTACGATAACCAGTCAGTAATGACCAAACCAGATTCGAAGTGAGGAAGAATATACAAATGCATACCTTTAATTAGTATCTTAATTTTCTGCAACAATTAACATTAACACGTAATCCAAATAAATGCCAAACCGTTCCAATAGGCATACTATTTAATTATATTTAAATATATTTATATATTTATTTTTTCGTTAACCAACACGGAAGTAATTTCTTTAATTCGCACTACAATGAATATAATGAAGATAAATCAATCGAAAAATAATTTTAACTAATTTATTAATTATCAAATATACAGAATAATTAATTATTCAGGAATTTATTCATCTAGTTAATTATTACCTAACTACCTATGTACATACAAATAAATGGTTTATTTTTTTAATTTAAAAGTACAGTCACGGCATAAACAGTGATTTCCAGTAGATGAACAGTAACATATTAAATATCCATTGTGAATATGCAGCATCAATATTGTACATAGTCTGCTCATGTATGATAAATTCGCAATACTTCCTGCATGGTGCTCTATTTATACGACACATTTGATGTCTAACAACGGTGACGAACGTTTCAAATTGACCGCAGAGCTACAAGTCTTCACAGGAGTTGGCGTTCTTAATCGCTCGTTAGACACCACGACCCGCTATATATATCTAAAGTCAAAGTGGTATAACGCTATGATTGATCGATAAGTTACAATAATACAAGGCTATTTGTTCCCGGCTTAACAAACAAAAACACGTCTAAATGCCTTCCGATCGACTTGTGGGCGAAGAGATCCCCTCCCCTTTAACCTTTTTTTTCGGCATTAACTCTTGTAATCATCCGCGAGGTCGCTTATGCATATAGTCCCCGAGTTTGTCCGACACAAATGCTTGTTACCATTGTGTTCGCAGAACATTTATCGACTATCAATCGCCACTCCGGATCATTCAGTTCCGAACCATTAATTGTATTAAACTTTAACCCATAAACACCGCCATTGAGGCTCGTGGACCGTGATATTATTGTGACCGACTGAGACTCGGGCATATGGGGGATGGGCGGTATGGGAAGACATTCCGGGGAACAGAAGAGGAAATACATTAGTATTAGGGCGGAATTAGCATAAAACACTCATTGGAGGAGGAATATAATAATAATACATTACATTACATTTAACCCCACATATGTATATATGTTAGTACTTAAAATGATGAGTGATTATTATTTTTAAAATGCAATCTTCTTTTTATTATTATTATTATTATTATTATTATTATTATTATTATTATTATTATTATTATAGTGCCTACTATATTCTAAACACCACACATTATTAATACTAACTGGAAAAATATCACACATATTGACTCCGAAATTAAGAAACGATTTCTTTGTAAAATTTGACACTGAACATGACATCGTATTCAAAAGGTTTCGTGATCTCGGGGCAGTAAGTATTCACTCAGGTAGAGGACCACACGTAAATGTCTACTATTTTTGTTATTATAGTAAATTAGTAATAGTAATTACATGTAATTACATTTAACTTATAACTATATTTATCTACTTAGGCTGGATATTGGATAACATGTGCTTAAATTGAAATAGTTATTTTAAAAAGTTAGGAAAAGGTATGACAACTCTAGCACTATTTTACATTGTTGAATGTTTGAGGCCGTCTTTAAGTTTTATGCTAGTATAGGTTGTTCTGAATTTTAGAACAGGTTTAGCAATTATTTCCGGGAGCAGAAGCTAGTTATATAAAAAAGGAATCTTTGAAAATCGTATAGTAGTTACCGTTGCTGCTTATCTGTACATACTGTTTCCCCGCTCCTGTAGAAACTGATCGCAGGGAATATTTTCTCGAAATAAGAGACTCGTCTTCACTAACAACTTTTACTTGACAGTCCACTCTGTCAAATACAATTTGATGAGGTAAAGGAGCATTATAATAACTACAAACATGAACAGTCTGAATACTTCCACGTAGCGTACAAACATATTGGACACATTTTACATGAAGTTAATATTGTACACAATTTGGAAATAATGGTCAGTTTCAATATGCTTCTACTGGTGTAGAGAAATAATGGCTAACTTTGGTTATGATTTCAGTTAACTTATAACCATCCTAAACATACCTCGGTCTGTTTATAGGAACATGAAAGAAACTTGAAAGCGACTCTAAAGCTCAATTTTAAAAAAAATATAGAAGTTTTATCGATGCACAATTGATTCGATTCCTGGTTTGTTTGTTATGTATTCTGGATGTTATGCCTAGATTCCTAATTTGTTATTATTTATACTGGATAGTATTGCCGGAATACAGAGCTTTTTAGCATTTGACGTCTGCTTCGCAACATTCGTGCGACTCATTTCAAAATAATAATTGACAGATTAAACCCATTTATTTTTATGACTTTATGGTATACTAACACGCTGATTCTTTAAAATGTAGGTTTATTATATTACCCGCATAACATGTATGAATAATATAAAAATACAGGTAGGAAGAGATGAAATGTGAATGTAAAACATTCTAGCGTCTTAACCGGCAGCTTGGGTTGTATACTCCCCAGGGAGTTAGAAGCTGAAATGAGTGCACATTGATCCATTGGCCGGGGTAATAATGTAGCGCTATGAGCATGCTTCTCAAGCATGGATTTGGCGCAATATGTATGTTAACATTATTATTATTATATTTATCCCACTTCACATTTTGCCACTTTCAAAGGAAATACTCTCCCACAATGTAATACAAGACTATACACGAACTCCATATACTGGTTTTACCGGAAGTGCTAAAATTACGTCTTCTGTCTTAAAAGACCCTTACCCAAATCTAGATCTCCGACAATCTCAACCAGAATGAGTCAACCATTGCACTAACCAATCTATTGACCAAGACATAGACTGAATCCAACTGTAGGCACCGAGGTAGATACCAAACTCATCTCAGAAATTAAACTTGTATTTGGCTATTAGATTATGTTTCAAAGACCTAGAAGCACATTTCTATATTAATGAATTGTACGAATACTTCGATATTTTTTAATTTACAAAATAATGCTTTTATTTAAGTTTTAAAAGTTTTATTAATTATAATGTAATCAGTATTTAACAGTGTCTAATCAGCCAATGTTGGCAACATGCATGTGCTAGACACTTTAATAAACTGTTTTCTTCACTTACTTACTTACTTATTAGTGAACGATTCTAGACAGCGACTCTACAGAATTAAAAATAAACACAAACACACACACACACACACACACACACACACACACACACACACACACACACACACACACACACACACACA